>JAHKKF010532812.1:0-10003 GCA_019740295.1 Labeo calbasu
AATTGAAAACTATAATTTTCTGCTCATGTCCATTGCCGTCATCCTAGTTTTCACATTCTTTCTAATTTGAGTGATCCATCTCTATCAAGCTAGCTAAATAGGCTATGTATAACACGTGAATTCTTGCTATATATGCAGTTATATTATGGGTCGTTGTCACTGTACTCGTGATGGAGCGGTAGTGGAGCGTTCTTGGAGCGAGTAAAAACCACAACGCTCCGACTTTTAAAATTTCCGCTCCTCACTCCATTAAAAATCACACCGCTCCACTCCGCGCTCCGCTCACACTCCGCTCCGCTCACATACTCTGGTATTAACTATGAACAATACATTTGTTACACTATTTATTAATCTTTGTTAATTTTAGTTAATAAAAATACTGTTGTTCATTGTGTGTTCATGTTAGTTCACAGTGCATTAACAGATGTTAACAAACACAACTTGTGATTTTAATAGTGCATTAGTAAATGCTGAAATTAACATTAAAATTAATAAATGCTGTAGAAGTACTGTTCATTCTTAGCTCATCTTTACTAATGTAGTTAACTAACGGTAACTAATAAATCTTATTGTAAAGTGTTACCGCTGAAATAAATAAATAAAATCATTCGCTCGTGAACAATGCAACTTTACAATTTTGCAATAGTCAGTGTCCAGTACTAGACAACTACCTAACTAATGAAACTTACATTGTGTGTGTTAGCCTCACAATAACTTTGCTGACTGTACAAAATGTCCTTTTACCTAAAAATGCTAAATTATCATCCATCAGACACCGCCTATAAATTGAGAAGATTGCATCGCAATCATAAAATCCTCAAGTATCACATAAATATGTAAAACAAGAGACATGTCATTTAAAAAGTTGTGGGGCAAAGTCTCAGACGTCCATAAATAAAGATCTGGCCCTGACTCCTTTTGGCTCAGGAAAAATGATGTGACTTTAGATGGGCAGAGTGCAGAGCTGCAGCGCTGCTGAGCTTTTAATTAACTCGTGAGCACTGTAGGCCGCAGTCACCTCCATTAATCACTTATTTTTCATGTCTGCAGGAATCATGAGTGCACACGCGGCGCAGCTAAACCTGAACATATGCTTCCGGCTGTGTTATTAGCCAAGAGCCCGGCGACCAGCCTCTCTGAACTTCATCTCTTCCTTTATGATAATTTCCTCTCGCGTTCGTCTTTGAGTTACTGACACCCATTAGCACAAACAAAGTACATGAGAACATTAATCTTTCATAGCAGACTTGACTTGTGGGATGTAATTTAATTGTCTCCTGGACATGCAAGGTTTTAAATGAGTTTCCTCTGATGTATCCCCAAACCTTTAAAAAAGGTTACCTTTTAAAGTGAGGAGAGAGAATGTATCAAACTAGAACACATTATTTAAATAAACATTAGTGTTCAGAAAGGACCAGGTCTAAAATATATAACCTGTGTAATTAATGTACATGACATGTATGAGATCTGTCATTGTTACTGTCACTCAGCACATATGTGGATTTATGTAGTATAAACACATAACTATGAAAGCCTGCTTCCACCAGTGAATAAGGGGAAAAAAAGGTAATTGCGTTTTTGTATCTCACAAATCAGAATTGCGAGTTATAAAGTCAGAATTAGGAATTCAGAATTACGGGATATAAATTGTGTAAAATAAAGATAAAAAATAAAAATAGAGATAAAAACTTGCAATTTTGACTTTTTAAATCTCAATTCTGACTTTTTTTCACAGAATTGTGAGATATAAACTCGCAATTGCGAGTAATGAACTCCATTTCCGAGGGGGAAAAGAACTTTTATGCTTTTAGAATTCCGAGTTTATATTTTACAATTCTGACATAACCCGCAATCATGATATAAACTCACAATTCAGAGAAAAAAGTCACAGTTACAAGATATAAACTCACAATTCTGAGTAAAAAAAAAAAAATCACAATTCCATATAAACTTACAATAAACTTACAATTCTGAAAAAAAAGTTAGTTGTGAGATATAAACTCACAATTCTGAGAAAACAAGACACAGTTGTGGGATATAAATTCACAATTCTAAGAAAAAAAGCCACAATTGCGTGATATAAACTCAAAATTCTGAGAAAAAAAAAATCACAATTGTGTGATATAAACTCTGAATTCTCAAAAAAAGTCACAGTTGTGAGATATAAATTTACAATTCTAAAGAAAAAAAAAAAAAAAATTCCCAATTCTGAGGAAAAAAGTTACAGTTGCAAGAAAAAGTCATAATTGCGAAAAATAAATTCACAATTCTGAGAAAAAAGTCAACTGCGTGATATAAACTCACAATTTTGAGAAAAAGGTCACAGTTGTCAGACAAATTCACAATTCCGAGAAAAAAAAAAAAAATCACAGTTGCGAGACATAAATTCACAATTCTCAGAAAAAGTCACAACTGCATGATATAAACTCAAAATTCTGAGAAAAAAAAATCACAATTGTGTGATATAAACTCTGAATTCTCAAAAAAAAGTCACAGTTGTGAGATATAAATGTACAATTCTAAAGAAAAAAAAAAAAAAAATTTCCAATTCTGAGGAAAAAAGTTACAGTTGCAAAAAAAGTCACAATTGCGAGATATAAATTCACAATTCTGAGAAAAAAAGTCAACTGCGTGATATAAACTCGCAATTTTGAGAAAAAAAGTCACAATTGCAAAATATAAACTCGCAATTTTGAGGAAAAAGTCACAATTGCAAGATATAAACTCACAATTCTAAGAAAAAGTGTCAGAGTTGTGAGATATAAACTCGTAATTTTGAGAAAAGAAGTCTCAGTTAAGAGATATAAACTCACAATTTTGAGAAAAAAGTCACAGATGCGAAATATAAACTCCCATTTCTGAGAAAAGTCATAGTTGCAAGATATAAACTTCCAATTCTGAGAAAAAATTCACAGTTGTGAGATTTAAATTCACAGTTCTGAGAAAAAAGTCACAACTGCAGGAAATAAACTCCCAATTCTGAGAAAAAAATCACAGTTATGAAATTTAAATTCACAATTCTGAGAAAAAAAAATCAGTTATGAGATTTAAATTCACAATTCTGAGAAAAAAGTCATAGTTGCAAGATATAAACTCCCAATTCTGAGAAAAAAGTCACAGTTGCAAGATTTAAACTCCCAGTTCAGAAAAAAAAGTTACAATTGCATGATGTAAACTCGCATTTCTGAGAAAAAGTTAAAGCTGTGAAACTTGCAATTTCAAAAAGTCACAGTTAAACTCACAATTCTGAGAAAAAAGTCACAGTTACAAGATATAAACTCACAATTGTGTGATTGTAAACTCGATATTTTAAGGAAAAAAAGTTATGCTTATGCACTTTGATTAAAAAACAATTAGCTGATAATTTTGTCAATATTCACTGAAAAACTTAGATGCATAAGCTCAGAACATAATATAGGATAACAAAAAATTCTAAGCAATTTTTTGTATGTCATTTTTAGACCAGGAACACAAATAGTTTTTGGGAAATTTCCTTTGTAAGCAAAGTCAGTAGGTTTTAGTCCAAGTTGATAATATAAATAGCATTTTCAGAAAAAAAGAAAATCCTCTCTGGGTCAACCTGACCGGAAACCAACATGAGGTCCTAACTGAAGTGATAAACACTTTTAGTGTCAAATCAATGTGTCTACAGGGTGCAATCAATGCCCCAATGTCAGCCGGTGACTGTTATTTTAGCCTGCTGCCTCAGATCTATTTTTAAACAGCCTTTTCACTAGACATTACACTTCCAGTAGCCGCACACCTCACGTCCGTCTTGATTATTTGCACGGTAAACATCCAGCTAGTACCTTCCCACATCAAACCGAGCTATCCAGCAGGATTACAAGCTATCGCTGCAGCAGAACAACGCAACACTTGCGTGTCCCGTCTGCCAGTTATGTAAATGCGTTTCTCCCGAAGCATCGCCCAGCGTTATATTGCAGGCAATCCTTATTCATGAAGCCGCTCGAGTTTACAATCAACACTTTATGAAGCATCTATTGCTATGCAGGGAATGTCTTACGACGGCCCTCAAGTCGCCAGGCCTCACGGGACAGACACGCAGCCCTCAAAAGCAGCACGTTTGGATGCAAAGACTTCAACGAGAGGGGGAGAGGGAAAAAGAAAAAAAGCCTTCTCTTCACCACAGGACTGCTCTTACTGAGATAAGCGCGAGAAGCCACCGGGTGAACCGTCACCTAGACCACGAGCAGGACCGGAGCGAGAGGATGGAGAGAAAACGGATGAAAGGAAGGAAGGAAATATGGCTGGAATGAATGAGGGAGGCAGGCATGAGGGAAGCAATGGTGCCCATGTTTGAAGTCCATGTATATCAATATCTCTTATTTCCTCCACTGAGACTGCACTGGAGAGATTGTAAAGAACTCAAAAGAGCCACAGAACAAAGCTGGGTTCCCTGGCTGAGGAACAAAGAGGCAGCAGAGCCCGGCTCATTTCATGTCTTTCATGGCATTTTCATAGACTTCTTGACATGTCTTCGATCAGGCAAGGGCAGGGAGGGAAACACATCCACACCTTGAGAAGCGTTCAAAAGCCTGTGGAATTTGAAAAAACTCAAGATGTATGGGAGAAGTTGAATTGAGACCCTCATGGTGGCCGCCATCCTCTACGGTGACTTCCTCCCTTACTCTTAAAAGAGTGTTTTGGGCAAGATAGAGATGTTAAGAAAGAGGTCCAAACACACACTCATACGCACTTACACATGCTGCTTCAGATTTCTTCTGTCGGTGTGGGCTAAGTGTGTAAGACACCCCTGTGGGCTTTCAAATCATCCAAAGCAGAAAGAAAAAGGACTTCAAACCACTTAGCGGGGCAGATTTTTACATTTTCTGAAGCGAATGTGAGTGCTGCTTGCCTGTGTAAGATTCTTGGCGGCTGTGGGTAGCAGCCAGGTTCCTATGCGGCTATGCAGGTGTTCTGGGTAGGGGTTTCTTCTCAATTTGCATACATCTGCACTGTTCTATGGCATTTTGTAGTATGGGAAGCCGAAACCAATCCACCTTATAGCCTAAGGGGTGAGACTTCCGATTCATTAGCCGCTATAGAGAAATAACTAGAAGAATAGCAACGTGCAGTAAATGGTAAAACTGTTTGCACTACAAACCAGTGTGTTCATAATTAAGATAATACATTAACATAATATGGTAAGACACACTAATTTGCAATACCAAGCAGCAAAACGAGCTGTTTTGTACAGCTTAAAATAGCTGGACGCAGATGTGACCGGAAGCCAGACCCATAAAATTTACAAATGGCTATGCCCGCTCGTGCGGGAAATATAAAGTGGATAATTATGTTCCTGTTATGACCGATAACCAATAACTGGGCAATTTGTAAAAATTCGATCTTATTTTGTCTAAGTGAATTGAAAATGAATCACCAAAAAAAGTCAAATAAATCATTTGAAATGCTACACATGAAATTTAGGCATCAGAACATCATAGTGTACATGAAAAATGAAAACTTAAGACATTTTATAGTGTATTAGAATTATTAGATATTAGAATTGTGTTGGAATCCCCTACAACGGGTTTAAATGCATCTAAGGTCAGAAGACATTGTAATTTTCTGAGAATATATATTTTAGAGTACATAATATTAGAGTCATTTCTCAAGGATTTCGAAGTCTGGCCAAGTCTGTTGTGATTGGTCTTTCCGTATACAATGCAAGCGAATCGTGCCCACAGCTAAAGTTCAGCTGCTAAACTGTAAACACTTTGCAAACCAATAATGGTGTATAAGTTAGCCGAACGCTAACGTGACTATAATGAAACACTACACTTTGTAAACCAAAATATGTCTACTGTGATGTCTGAAGAACGACAGACAAAAGATGCACCGTGTCTTAAAGGAGTAGTTCACTTCCAGAACAAAAATTTACAGATAAGGTACTCACCCAGTTGCCATCCAAGATGTTCATGCCTTTCTTTTTTCAGTCGTAAAGAAATTATGTTTTTTGAGGAAAACATTTCAGGATTTCTCTCCATATAGTGGACTTCAATGGTGCCCATGAGTTTGAACGTCCAAAATGCAGTTTAAAAGCAGCTTTATAGGGCTCTAAACGATCCTAGCCGAGGAATAAGGGTCTTATCTAGTGAAACCAACGGCCATTTTCTAAAAAAATATATATATATACACGTATATACTTTTTAACCTCAAATGCTTGTCTTGTCTAGCTCTGTGTAATCCGGGTCAATATAGCTAGAGTAGGTTGAAAAACTCTCATTTGCTACTCAAATAGTTCTACATTAGTAGTACAATAGTTTTACAATAGCACTACAATAGTCCTACATCCTACAAAATATTTCTAAATACAGTCCAAATTACAGTTTTAATGCAGCTTCAAAGGACTTCACAAGATCCCTTATCTATGAAAACGATCAGCCATTTTCTAAAAACAATTTAAATTTATATACTTTTAACCACAAATGCTCATCTTGCACTAGCTCAACCTCATGCTTTCCAAAGTCACATTAAAAAGGGCACATAGGACGTAGGCGGAAGTACCGCTCTACTGTTTACAAAGCAAATATGCAAAGAAAGTCAAACACCCTTTATGAAAAAGGGTAAAACTGCGATGTTGGATGATTTTGAAGTTGGAGAAGAAAATGAGAAGGAGTTTTTTGTCCTAACCGACCTTTTTGAACCAGAGTACATAGACCAGGGCTCACCAAACTTGTTCCTGGAGGGCAGGTGTCCTGCAGAGTTTACCTCCAACTTTCCTCAACACACCTGCCTGGAAGTTTCAAGTATACTTAGTAAGACCCTGATTAGCTGGTTCAGGTGTGTTTGATTAGGGTTGAAGCTAAACTCTGGAAGGTCACCGGCCCTCCAGGACTGGGTCTGGTGACCCCTGACATAGACGAAGAACTAATCGCATGTGACTTTTCCAGTGCAATTACGCAATGCATGAAGTCACAGACGCGCATCGCAGAATTAGTGCAAGATAAGCATTTGCGGTTAAAAAGCATATAAATTCATATTTTCAATTCAATCATTTCGCTAGACAAGACCCTTATTTCTGATTGTGTAGAGCCCTTTCAATCTGCATTGAAACTGTAATTTGGACCTTCAACCCATTGGCTACCATTGAAATCCACTATATGCAGAAAAAACCTGGAATGTTTTCATCAAAAAAACCTCAAAAACCTTCATTTCTTCGACTGAAGAAAGATAATCTTGGTTGACATGGGGGTTTTCACTGAAAGGTTGAATCAAAAATGGTTCTTCCATGGCATCGCTGTGAAAGCCCCCTTTAGGAAACTTTATTTTTAAGAGCTACAATGCAAAAAACATATGTTGCCATGACTTAATGATGATAGATTTTTTACAGACGGCAGTGTACACAGTGTGTAGCTTAAGTGCATCATTTGGGATTCAACTTGAGTCTCAATGATATTTTGATCACTAGATATGGTCCTGATTTCTCCATTAATATGACTCTTCAGCCTGTTTTATTGTCCGCTAGACGGAATCCAACTAATACCCTACTTCTTCCTCAACAAGCGACACAGTTTTAGTCTGTGTGAGACGTTACATTTGTTCAAGCATGTGACCCTAAATACAAGCAACAGTAAAAGTTTCTTCAAAATTGAAATTTTAATGCGACCCTGACTAAATGGTAAGTTAAGGGCATTTAAAATGCATTTTACAAGCTCACAAATAAACGGACGCTGCACCCTTGAAATGAACCTTAACGTTCGAATCACAGTTTTAGTATTCACAATGCGTGGAAAAATAAAGACTTTTTTTAGCCAATTAAAAAGTGGTTTAATTGCTTTTGCTAGGCCTGTTTGTCTTGGCTCATTAATTGCTTGACTTGGCATAGATTTTGATCTGAATTTCACAGCATGTGCAGACAGAGTGGAACTGTGTCACAAGACAAGGGATAGGAATAAAGAGCACAACAGTACTGAAAAACAGAAGCGAGAAAGCGCGCAAGAGTGAGCGAGTCCTCTGGTACCGTTCCCAGAGGAAAGCTAAAGCGAATGGCTCTCGCTTTCATCAATAGTCTCGCCGTTTCTTTCCCTCTCTCCTTATACGGCCTCTCCCTGATAACATCTGTCAATAACAGACACTCGACATTGAGTCACAACCATTATGACATCAATCACTTACTATGACATCATCCATCAGCTCCACTCCAGACTGCCCGGCCTTGCCGGCGGTGCTTTTATTTAGCACAGCATTCTGTGGTTCTTCAAGGAGTTGTCGTGTTTTTGCATGTATTCCCTCTAGTGCAGAACAAATTCTAGTGCGAATGCAGAGAAACAAAGAAACAAACACACAGCTGGAGTGGAGCCTTCATTAAGGGGGTGATGATGTATGCTGGTGCAGCTGTAGGCTCTGGCTCATAACAGGAATCTATACACAAAGTCATTAGGAGAGCTCCCTACGCTCTCCTGCTTTTACAATTTCTGAAGACAGAGTGAGTGGTGCTTGCCTGAGCAAAAGACACCAATGCAGTGCTAAAGAAGTGCGAGTGGTTGCCAGAGTGTTGCTAAGTGGTTGTTAAAAGGATAGTTCACCCAAAAAAGTCCAAAAATTCTGTCATTTATTACTCACCCTTACGACGTTCCAAACTTGTAAGACCTTCGTTCATCAAGGAACACAAGTTAAGATATTTTTGATGAAATCTGAGAGCTTTCTGAGACTGCATAGACAGCAACACAACTACTATGTTCATGCGGCATGGCACATGGAACGTGCGTCAAAGACTGACACTGTGCGCTTTCTTCACGCCCAAAAGGTAGCTTTATAAAATGAAGCTTAAATGAAGACTATTTTATCAATGTCCTTACTACCTTTCTGGGCCTTGAACGTGTCAGTTGCGGTGCTGTCTATGAGGGGTCAGAAAGCTCTCAGATTTCATCAAAAATATCTTGTTCAGTATGTGTTCAGAGGATAATCGAAGGTCCTACAGGTTTGGGACGACAGGAGGGCGAGTAATTGATGACAGAATTTTCATTTTTGGGTGAACTATCTCCTTATTTAATCACCAATTAGGGGTGTCACAATATACTGGTATTGACGATAACCGGGATGTTTAAAAAATGCAATATTGTATAAAAAGAATTTTTAGCTGAAATCACGGTTCTTGCTGATTTGTAAAATGCAAATCAGTGCCTACCGGCACTTTGAGAGTCAAAAAAAAGCATATCTGATGATATATTGAGGTGTTGTGAAGTAAAATTATCGGTCTGTGCAAGAAACTTTACATAATTTACAACATTATTACCTGTAATCTATAGTCTCAGGCAAATGGGGAAGTCTTTTCTATGAACTGGATCCTTTAGATAGTTTGTTTCAAAGAAATGATTCAAACAACTGATTCACCAATTCATTTGTACATGTATTCACATGTATTTTCACAGTGTTGTCACATATAAGCAGTTATATTATTAAAGCGCAATAATATGAAACGCAGATGTTTTACATGGCTTAAATCAACACACATAACATAAAACATTAGAAACCATAAAAAATTATTTTGTCCTTAGTTCAGTGTACTGCTAGAGTAAGCCGAGCTTTGAGTGAGTTGGCAAAAACCAGTATTATAGGATCATATACGCTATTATACTGGTCGGACTGACTGTCGGGCTCATCCAAAAGTGAGTTTTGAGTAACTCATAGATCTGTGCTGCTCGAGTTGCAAATTGTTTCAGATGGTTTAATCCGATTTGGTAAACTGGTTCATATAGTTCACTATAATGAACCGATTTGAAAGAATGATTCATTCACAAAGCAGACATCTCTCCAGATCATTTGCCTGAGGCTATGGACTATGCTGAATAATGTTGTAAATAATGTACAATTTCTTGCACATTGTTTTGCTTTCATAAGACCTCAATATAGTCAGAAGACACAGGCTCAACAGTGCTCTAAAGTGTCGGTAGCCTTTGAAGAAAAGTCACCTACATTGTAGATGTCCTGGTTGTGAGTGAAATTCAACTTTCATTTTTGGCTGAACTATCCCTTTAAC
>JAHKKF010532814.1:2068-14555 GCA_019740295.1 Labeo calbasu
GCACCTAGAGACGACCTCTACAGCCCTGAATGTCAGCGGAGACCACATCGACTAGATGAGCCCCAGAGACGGATCCACAGTGAAGACCTCGTCACCTACACGGCTGTCGGCACAAGACCACGGTGAGTCCTCTGTGTCTGGCCAGAGGAGAACAGGCCCCCCGAGTGAGCCTGGTTTCTCCCAAGGTTTTTTTTTTCCATTTATCACCGATGGAGTTTTGGTTCCTTGCCGCTGTCTCTGCTGGCTTGCTTAGTTGGGGACACTTTATCTTCACTTTATCTTCATACAATATTGTATTTTATTTTATTGTATTTGATTAACTACCTTTACCTGAAAATTGAGTGTTTACTGTTGCTCTTTGCATTGTTGATGTACTATTTCCTATTTAATACTGTACAGCCGCCTTGTCACAATTCTGTATTGTTAAAGGCGGAATATAAATAAAGGTGATTGATTGATTGATTGCTTAAAATCATGCTAGCAACATACTAATAACTTGGTAATCATGCTAGAAACATGCTAGAAACTTGCTAATCATGTTACAAACATGCTAGTAACTTGCTAATCATGCTAGAAATATGCTAGCAACTTGCTACTCATGCTAGAAACATACTGGCAACTTGGTTATCATGCTAGAAACATACTGGCAACTTGGTAATCATGCTAGAAACATGCTAGCAACTTGCTAGTCATCTAAGAAACATTTCAAGCTGGGCTTTCACAAGCCAACCTAAAGTTTGTCTTGACAAACTTTTTTATCTAGTTATTATTTAGTATCTTTGCATTATTGAATGTCTTTGCAGATTCTGGCAAATATAATATGTCATCTGGGTATTTCATGCGTACAGAAAGTTTGCATACTATGCACAATATACAGTACATACTGGATACAGCAGAAATATTGAGAGTATTATGATGGTGTCATTAATCTGGTCGGTGACCTTCAGTCCGCTCACCACCAGATGTCGCTCTCGCTCCTTCACTTCACACAGACTGTTGCACTGTACCCCAGACTACTTCTTCCATCACCCATTGCGCTGATTGCACCAACACCTGTGGCCAATCAGAGGCACTATTTAAGCCCAGGACTTTTCCCCTGTGACTCACTGAGTATTGTGGAGTTGTAAAGTGGAGAACTGTGTTCGTTGCGTTTAGCGCTTTCCTAGTGCTAACAGCTTTACATAGTCGTCCCCTAGTTTCCTAGTTCCCGAGTTCCCTTAGTTTAGCTTTCTCGCCTGGCCATCTCATTTCGTCTGTCTCGCCGCCTGCCTCTTGGACTACTCGCTCATTGTACGGATTATCCCTCTTCTTCGCTCCATGGATTATGTTCGCCGCTGATTGTGCCTTACCCCAACATACACTCTAAAAAACGTTGGGTTATTTACTGTACCCAATATCTGGGTTAAACATATTGGGTCATTATGTTGGGTTATTTAGAACTTTTTTTGGGTTGTTTGTATAACAACGCAGCCAGTTGGGTTAAGACTTAAATTTTAATGGTCGACCGGTCTGGCACAGCTGTGACGGAAGATACACTTCATAGTTAATATCATACAATGTATGCATATATGTGTTATTTTGTTTTGTTAAGAAATGACTTTAATCTCTTAAACATTAATATCGCCGCCTTTTCTCCACAAATGTTTACATTTACCCCTGTCGACTGCTTTTTATCCGCTCTATATCTGCGACGAACGACACTGGCGCTTGTTGTATAGCCAAGCTACTTCTGTATGAAAATAATAATAATAAAAATACATGACTGGGATGCTCTCTCTCATTTTCTGTTTTTCCCTATACTTTTTGGAAGATATACGCACATTTCAGATATTTAACAACGCGCTCGGCTTTAAGACCCATCCGGTGACGCGGCCACCCTATGAGGTAGCTATTCAGTGTTACATTGTTGAGCAAATATCCTTAAAGTACAGTGTAACTTAAAACTACGACAAAATATGAAACACTGTATCTACGAAGTTGTAAAGATAAAAGTTGTGACTTTATAGTGCTTTTATTGTATGTTAGTGACCGGTTACATTTGCATCTTCACTAGCAAATTGTTAATTCACTTTATATTAACTACACATATTTTAAACAGGATGCTATGGATTCCTATGTGAGGGATACATTAACGAAGTGGAACCTGGAAACTTTAACTGACAGATTTGCAGGTGAGACATAATGTAGTAAGGCTTTAAAAATGCAAATGTGTCATTATTGCAAAAATGGACACCTCAAAAGTCTATTCTTTGACGAAAAAAAAGTATTTTATTATATTAATAATAAATTCACAATATTGAAAACTGGCCACATCCAGAAAAAAAGAGTGGTCAAAACACTTTTTTTCTGTAAATGTAATTTTTTCTAACCAGCAATTCTGTCCCCAACACCTAGATCAAGAACTAGAAACAACTTGTATTTAATAATTTACATCAACATAATTTTTTATTATTATTTTTTTTTAAACATTTTGAAAAGTCAATTATAAAAAAAGGATTATATATAATTTGGTATTTTAAAAAGTATATACAATCGTATAAATGTTATATAAATACCTGAAATCATACTTTTTTTTTTTTTTTTTTTTGGTGAACGATCTGTTCAGATTTAATTGTGTGCATAACTGATGATTAAGGGTAGGGAGATGGAAAATATTACAAAACAGTGGTCTATGACAGTGTTTTTCAGTCTTGGTCCTGGGGACCCACCACTCTGCACATTTTGTATTTCTCTCTCATTTGACACAGCTCTTAGAGATCTTAGAGCTCTCTTCTGATGAGCTGAATCAGGTGTTAAATAAAAGAGACACACAAAATGTGCAGAGTAGTTGGTGCCCAGGACCAAGATGTAAATAAATAAATAGATGGATACATGCATACATACAGCAGTGTTAGTAATTTATTTTACTTATTTTTCCACTTCCGGAGGAAGAAATTGACCAGCAAAGCTTCCTGCTACTTGACAAGACTACGATAAATGCACTTATACCAAGAATTGGCCAAAGAGTAAAATTCACAAATTATTATATAATTAAGAGTGGGATGATTTTGACAAAGAAGAAATAACAAACCGTTTAGCTTTGTTTCTTGCAAAGTTAAGAGCTAAATCTTTACAAACATATTCTGCTATCAACTTTGTCGTTAAACAAACCGCAAGCTTAATTACAGATATAGTAGGCGGTCTACAGGAGAAGACAATGTCCTTGTTTCAGCGATTTGGACACCATGTTCAGATGATGCTAAAACATATGGCATTGATTCTGTTTTGCAGTGCATAACTGACGACATTATGGACTTGGAAGTAAGGGGACTCCTTAGACACTCCAGAATTTTGTGGTACTGTAAAGATCAGTGTGGCACAAGTTTGTGGTGACAACTTGGGACTGAATTCACTCCTTGGCTACTCAGAAAGTTTCACTGCTAACCACTGCTGTCGCTGGTGTAAGGTGCACAAAGAAGATATGTGGAGTCAGACCGTGGAAGACCCAGAAATGCTGAGCAATGCACAAAATTATGCAGAGGACCTGGCATCCAATAACCATTCAGAAACAGGAATCAAACAAAAATGTGTCTTGGATGAGTTTAAGTACTTCAGTGTTGTGGACAATGTAGCCTCAGACATTATGCATGACATTCTTGAGGGAATTGGACCCTTTGAAGTCAAGTTGGTCTTGGCATCCTTATTGGCTGAAGGGCATGTGAGTTTAGAAACACTAAACTACAGATTGACAAGTTTTGATTATGGATTCCCTGATAGTTCCAATAAACCTACTGTACTGGGACAACATGAACTTAAGAACCCTAACGGGGCAATGAAACTGCTGCTCAAATGTGGTGCCATTTAGGATTTTTGCCCCTTATCATTGCAGACAAAATACAGAAAGGGAATAAACACTGGGAACTGTTGCTGCTTCTCCTGTCATGCATGGATGCATGCACCACTTTCTCCTCCACTATCCAAGAAGTTGGTATCAGTACATTATCACATGTTATAAACAGAAAATTCTTGTACATATAGACATACACACTTGACCATAGGTTATATGTAGATATTACATTTTTAAGGTTTGTTATTAGAATTTAAAAAAAAAAAAAAAAAAAGCCAATTCTTGGTGTGGTGCACAAATCAACTGCAAGGCATATATTGGGTTGGTACAGGAGCTGTATTGTCGATTTATTAATGACTTCATAAATTTAATTTATTATATAACATATACTGTAAATGGAACTAAAAACCAAAATGTCTTCTCTTCACATATAGCCTGAAAAATCATCTGACAACAATGCTAGTGAAACTGAGGTACCTACTGTACTTGAGGTGCCTACCGTGACACTAACTTTTGTGGAAAATTCGACCTCATTTGTACATATTTCCCTTTCCCTGATCTTTAAAATTACACATTACATTGACCTTAATAATTTATACAAAGTTTTGGTAAAAAAGAAAAAAATTGGTCAGAGAATTTTAACATCACTGATGAAGGTCTCTGAAAAATATTTTTGTTCCAAAGACATTCATCAGTGATGCTGGAATTCTCTGATCTATTTCTTTGACTAAAACTTAATTTATTAAAGTGTATGTTAATAAGTGCTTATTAATTTATCAAAGGAATCCTAGAATTACAAAGTTATATATAATGTGTCATTCTAAACTATTTTTTTTTGTCCCCCAATATGGATATACGACAGATTGTAGAGGGATGCGAACATGGATCTTCCATTCTCTCGTCTTTGGAACAAAACCACAACTTGTGTCTTAAAGACAGAAGGAAAATGGTTCGCATTTTGGTGTCCCATTTAATGGAGATTTTTGGTGAATAGTAAGTGATGTTTTATCATTGTTCCACTTTACATAAAGTCATTCAATCATTAGGTGTAAATGCAGTTTACTCATAAGTAACCTAATATTTATATAACTTTTTTACTAGTCCATCACCAGACCAAAAAAAAAGAGCTAGCTCTGGCCCTGGTCACACAATTCCCGTGCCTTAGAGATTCAGTGGGCAGTGGATATGTGAGTATGCACAGCATTGTGAGAACTACGGTCACCTTCACAATACAGTAGAACACAAAGATGATATATTGAAGACATTTTTTGGTAAAAACGTGTTTGTTTTGATGTTTTAGGGAGTATGGTATACACCGGAATACCTCCATCCAGCCACAGGGTTTTTGGAGGAACTGCATAGTATCAGAAAGCGCCTCCACAGTCACCGTTCAGCATCAGGACAGCGATCACAGATCACAAATGAGCGCCGAGCTACATGACTGATCGCATCACTCTATTGCCAGGTAAGAAAGAAAAAAAAAACACAGAAGGTGTGGAAACCTGACTTTCTTGTTCTTTTTACTTTCTTTCTTTACTTACTTACTTTTACCTTCCTTTATTCCTTAAATCCAAATAGTGCTGTGATCAAAGTAGTTCATTGTGTAACTGTGTCCAAAAAATCCACAGATTTTGTTCTCCTCATTTTGCTAGTCTTCTGTTTTTGTGCCCTCAATAATTGTTCTCTGCGGCTATATTATTTTTGTAGGTAATAGTCAAAGTACAAACTGTTACAACGACCAGTTAAAATGTTATGATTCTGAGTGGCTTAAGAAGAATAAGCAACCAGTTAGTCAAGTTGAGGAATTTATGAGAGGAACATCTATCTACTGAGCACAGTGGATAAGAGAAAATGGATCAAAATCTCTAATGGATATCACCCAATTTATGGAAAAATAAATGGCTCTTTTGTCAGTATTTTACCATATGAGGTGATAACATCCTAAACAAGGGCTCTCCAAACTCAGTCCTAGAGTGCAAATGTCCTACAGAATTTAGCTCCAACTTGCTTCAGTTTTTGTGTGGTTTTTGTGTTTTTGTGAGTCACTGAGAATCATCTCAGGTACCTGAGCTTCATTAGCATACAAACCACAACCATTACAACAATTAAGTTCATTTGGGTGATGAAGTGTTTTATAAACTGCATAAATTGTGTGTTTAGTTGTACTGTTATGGTTTGGTTTAACTGGTCCTTTCTTAATTGATTTTCAGATAGCTCAGGATTTCGCTATTTTATACCCACATGCCAAAGATAAACTTTTTGAGCTTTGGAGACATGCATCTCAATGAATACTTTCATATTGCAAGACAGAGAAGAGAGCTTTGGATCTCCTTCCAATTCAGACTAACATTCCTTCTGGTGAGAAAATCCTGCTTTACACTTCTGTAGTTTCGTGCCTAGTTGGAATATTTTACCTATATATATTGCACCAGTTTATAGATTATTGCATTGTTCTTTTTGTTTAATGCAGAGGGGATGTTGCTTTACAAACTCTGCCAGCTATCCTCCCTCCATTGCCATACAAAATGGGCAGCAAGATAGTTCGGCCCTCTTACCAGGAGGCAAAACAAGCATTTGTTGATTTGCAACCTGTAAGTACATTTTTTATGAAAATACATTTTTGTTCTTATTTGTTCAGTGTGTGTATATTTACTATTTCAACATTTTCTTTAAAGGTTGGAACAAACATCATTGAGTACTTGGAGGAGGAGGAGCAACGGAGACAATTCCCTCATGTCCTACAGCTTGGGGATAAAGTCAGTTGCTCTCAGGCCTTTCGTAATTGTGGGAAGAGTGGTACTCGAGCAAGACAGCCTCTTACAAGCAGTGGATACATGTTTTAAATTATTTTGTTTTGGACATAGAATATCCCAAGCCTGCTGCTGCTGTTTGGCAGTTTCTACAATGCACAATATATTCTGTGCCAGGAGGTATTCCATCAACACACTGCCGCCTACTTAGGCAGTTTATAATTGGCTAAGCTGGACTAAGTTTTGTTTGTCTGTTTTATTTTATTTATTTATTTATTTATTTATTTTTTTAGTGCTACCTCTTTAATAGGAAGTAAAACACAATTGTAAATAAATTACTTTGTAACAATATGTTTTATATATTTCTGTGTCTGTCATTGTTCACTCTACACATTGTTGACCTATGAGGCAATTTACAACAGCATTTGCTAGACTGTAACATGTAACTATTCATCTATTTATTTTTCTGTTTATTTAATAGAAACTAATTAATTTGTAACAATATATTTTTGCATATTTCTGTGCAGTGTTCCTTCAACAAAGTTGCCTTATAATTTGCTGTACTGTAACTTTGGTTCATTTATTTGTTTGTTTGTTTATTTGTTTTGTAAAATGAAACAACTGCTAATTTATTGTAAATAAATTAATGAAAAGCTTTGCAATTTGTAATTCAATGTTAATAAAATATTATCAATATAGTTGAAGTTGTGCATTATTATTAATTTACATGGTAATAATAATAATACCAAAATGGTTAAAGCAACATTTTGGGCAAATAACCCAACAAAATAGTTATTTTATAACCTAATAATTGGGTAAAAGTTACTATCCAATGAAATGGGTTAAAATAACCCAACAATAGGTCAGTGCTATATCAACCCACCATTGGGTTATCTGTTGGGTCATTTTTAACCCAACTGTTTTAAGTGTGTACCTGTTTGCTATAGTTTCGACCCTGCCTGTTTTCACCATGTTTTTGTCTTTCCCTTCCAATAAAAGTTTGCATTTGGATCCGCTCGCCTCTCGCCTCCCTCTCCACGTTACACCATGTTGGCATTTTGTGACTGTGAGTTTGTGTCAACATACTATAAAGGTTGATTGGTCGCACTGCCTTTGACATTGCAACATCAGATACAGGAAGCTCTTTTCCACACTTTAAATATGAGCATATATAAATTTGCTGTCTTAAATATTAAATGGTTAGTGTATACAGACTATAACAGTTTTATTTAACTTGTGTGGAAGTGTATTTCATGTAATTTGAACTGTTAATCTTAATTATTCTGTTATTTACTGCACTGTAAAAAAAAAAAAACATCTTAAAAAAGCAAACTTCATTTTTACATGTTGAAGTGAAAGAGCAAGAGCGACATCTGGTGGTGAGCGGACTGAAGGTCACCGACCAGATTCATGACAGATGGTATGAAATTTCAAACACAACATCAGTTTTCTAGTGTGTGCCTGTTCATCTGTTGTTTATTCAGTTTCCTCATTAATTCTTGTGTATTTAAACCCTGAGTTCTGTCTGTTTATTGATCTGTGTTGTTGATAGTAATGTGGTTGTTGATACTTTGTTTACTCCTGCATGTTTAGAGTCTTGTTGTAATTAAACTCGTTGTTTCTTCAAATGTTCTGCGTTGTGTGTTTGCTGCAGTCACCTACTCCAACAGTCATGCTATAATCATATTTATATATAAATGTTATACCTGAGATCAGGCCGTGAATCTCCACTGTTAAACGTTATTGGTTGATCCATAGACGTGCCACTCTTCATAGACACACAGCTGGACTCTGGATATGATCTCTCTGATGAACTGATCTAAAACAAAACAGATACAGACGAGGCCTAGCGCACTAGCGCGAATGAAGTCAAGAAATATTAATTTTAGGTGTACTTTAGGTCTGTTGTGTTGTTAGGGTATATTGTACTTATTGTCGTTATGAATATTTGTACGCTTATATTAATTTCGATGTTTTAATGAACGTTGTTACATAATTTGTCTTCGTGACATTCGGCGGAATATTTTATTAAAAGATGACGCAATGGGCTGTTTGAGTAAGAGTAACACTCTCGCCTGTCACCTTTGCTGTCACATTTAAGATTTCACCGCTTAAATGCACCCAACCACCCGAAACCTGTTGTTATAAACTTCATGTCTGGCACTTTTTGCAACTGACTAGGAACTAATATTTAAGCTAAACAAACAATGAAGGATCAATGCATGAATCTGTGACCACAAACATCGTTAACTTAAATGAACAAAAGACAATAATCACCAATGCGCGTTCACAGTTAACTTTCTGTAAATGTTTCACTGATATAAAATGACCCTGCGTTGTTAGAAAAGAAAGCCGACGAATTGGTTCTTTGAAATGGTTAATTGAGCCGAACTGTCCAAATGAATCGTTTCGCAGAAATGAATCGGACTCTGCATCACTAACACAGATCACAAAAAAGGGGTTGTCACACACATGGAAGGAGTGTATACTTTATAAAATTGTGGAAATGTAAGTCTTTTTATATAGGGTATCTTAGCGTGCGTATAATCAGAAGTCCAATGATTTTGGGCGCAGCCATGCGCCAGTATGTGAAGTGTGACGTGGACCGTGACGTGACTACGGACGTGGTTTGTGACCCGGGACGGCTCGGGCGGAGCTTCGTGTTGGTTTCTTGTTGTCACTGTTGTGTTAGCCATCGCCATTAAAGGCTTGATTAAACTACGCTGTCGTGTCGGCGATTTAATGTACCTCACCTACACACTGGCGTGGTGGCAGCATTATCGTACTCACTCCCAAAACATCCCGGTGAGCTCATTTGAGATACATTCACTATAAATACGCGTGAGGGAGCCGCGTTGTGGATTATCTCCGCTGACGAAACTCGAGACTTTAGCCATGGCGAATACACACAGAGCACTGAAGCAGTGGTGTCTAACGAAAGTTGAGACCATGAACTCATTCGAAAACTGGCGTCAGAACCTTGTTTACACGCTATCTTTGGACACTGAGTTTGCTCCCTTTCTAGTTGACGGCGCACGCTGAGAAAAGAAGACGAGGGCATCTCCATTCAGAGGTTTTACCGATGACGACGCCAGCAAAAGGTCAGCATGCTCAAGCTTATGCTGGGGCAGATCGCTAACTACTGCCCTGTTATTTCGCGAAATACCGTTGTTAAAAACTCCACGTGCATCGATCAGATATGGCAAACTATCAGACTACATTATGGATTCCAGTCAACTGGTGCACATTTCATTGACTTTGCTGCTATTAAACTTGAGTCTAATGAAGGACCAGAGGATTTGTACCAGAGATTAATGGCTTTCGTCGAGGACAATTTATTACGCAGAGACTCCCACGGACTCCCACATTACCCACGGAGGTGAAGCCATTCTAGAGGATGAGGAGCTTTCCCCCACGATCGAAAACTTCATCGTCCTAACTTGGCTTCGTCTTATACACAGCGATTTGCCAAAGCTTGTACAGCAGAGGTACGGCACAGAGTTACGGTCACGCACTCTTGCATCCATCAAACCAGAGATATCTTTTAAGCCCTGTGTTCTTTACTGGATGAGCTACAGTCATCAGAGGATGCCAGAGCTATGCGCTCAGCTGTGTCTAACCCTCCAAGACAGAAGCTGGCATCATTGGGTCGATCTAGGAAGTCCTGCCCTCTGTGTAAGGAGGCTCATAGACCTGACAATGGTCCGACGGCGAGTCCGAGGATGACAGCGAGAACATATCCTGCAATCCTAAGGCGGTACAGCGCGTTCACATCATGCAATCACCCTGCCTTGAAGCTTTTCATGGTCACGTTCCTGTTAGGCTGACCATCGACAGTGGTGCAACTGGAAACATGATAAGAGCAGCATGTGCCACTAAACTGGGCCTGAGTCTCCAGCAGTACGCAATCAGTTCGTCAGGCAGATGGCTCCTCACCATTGAAGGTGGTTGGTGAAACACGCACACATTTTCAAAGAGACGGACACATGCTCTTTTTTGATGGACTCGTGGTAGAAAACTTGGATTCGGACTCGCTGGCATCCCCTTCATGGAATGTAACGACATCTCTATTCGCCCCGCAAAGCATTAGGTCTGTGTGGGATCAGATACATACGAGTATGGCGCCAATCGGACATATGGAGATAGGCATGCTATTCGGCGAGCTGTGTGGCCTGGGGACTTTGTCGAGCTTGAACTTCCCGCAGAACATGCGGAGGTCAACGAGGAACTCGCTGTTGAGCCACACGAAGACTGCACTCACTGGTTTGCTCCATCGTTGTTTGTTGGGGTTTCTGGTAAAATCAGAATTCCCAATTTGACTTATGCACCACAGGGCATTAAGAAACATGACCATGTATGCCGCGTTCGCATGACCTACATACCAGAACCCCATACTGAACAAGTCCAGTTGGAAGTTTCTCATGCTTCCGCTCGCAAGACCTGTATGCCAAGCACAACATTGTTCTCTGACCTTATCTCATTAGATCCTGATGGCATTATGACTACGGACATTAGAGACAAATTTCGAAAAGTCCATAGGGAATTTAATGAGGTCTTTAGTCCACAGTTTAGGGGCTATAATGGTGCTGCTGGCCCCTTCCAAGCAAGGGTAAACATGGGACCTGTCTAACCCCCTCAGCAGAAGGGAAGAGTTCCGCAGTACTCCAGAGGTCAGTTGCAGGAACTGCAGGCTCAGTTTGATGCGTTGGAGTCACTTGGTGTTTTCCGAAAGCCAGAGGACATTGATGTCGATGTGGAATATGTCAACCCATCATTTCTTGTCAAGAAGTCTAACGGGGGGTTTCGTCTTGTTACAGCATTCGCCGACGTGGGCTGTTACAGCAAACCCCAACCGTCATTGATGCTGAATGTGGATGCCACACTGCGTTTGATAGCTCAGTGGAGGTATATCATTGCGACTGACCTCACCAAGGCATTCTATCAAATTCCACTTTCCAAGTCCTCTATGAAGTACTGCAAAGTGGTCACGCCATTTAAAGGAGTTTGTGTGTATGCCAGGTGTGCCATGGGCATGCCCGGCTCAGAAACCACACTAGAGGAGTTGACCTGTCGCGTACTCGGCGACCTCCTTGAACAGGGCCGGGTGGCCAAAATTGCTGACGACCTGTGCTGTGGCGCTGATACCCTTGAGGATCTTCTTGCAGTGTGGAAACAGGTCTTAGTGGCCCTCCAGGTATGCAATCTGTGCTTATCTCCCAGTAAGACTATAGTTGCTCCAATCCAGACCAATATTTTGGGGTGGGTCTGGAGTCAGGGTACTATTCGCGCCAGTTCGCACCGCATTGCAACAATTTGGCTCCCGTGTGAGACTGAGGCCCTAGCTATAGCCGCTGCCCTAAAACATTTTGGCCCTTATATTATACAGTCATCGCAGAAGGCATGTGTGCTCACTGACAGTAAACCATGGGGGCCTATATACTGACCAGGCAGTGAACAGGCGGTTGTGCCGAATCCACCTCTCATCCCCGGGTCGAGAGAGGATCTGGGTGGGTCAGTTAGGCCGCCTGCTCTGGATTGCTCGTCCAAAAACTAGAAGCCTAATGAGGGTTCTAGCAAGCCTACTGACAAGCTGGTGTTGCCACCTTCCCACAAGAACTTTGACCGTTGGCGGGTCTGGCCGGAGGCCCGGCTGTCGCGGCGCCTCAGGATTTCTATAGGGGGCCGTCCATGGCGACGAACACACAGGAGTAGTCAGGGGAGAGAGCCAAGGCCCGACCCACAGCTGCTCCTTAACCACCGTGAAGGACTTGCGTGCAAATTCTATCACGGTGTCGCCAGAAGGACCGATCTGGGAAATGGGGGGTAAGAAGCGGACTTCAAATTTCCCGCATTTCTGACAGGTGAAGCCACAGGTGGTGCTCCTGGACCAACAAAGTGGACATCGCCCTTC
>JAHKKF010532816.1:0-10283 GCA_019740295.1 Labeo calbasu
TCGCTGTTTTACCTTTTTTGTTAAGGGTGTTTGATCTTCTTTGCATGTTCACGTTGCAAAGACTTCTGCAGCGATGTAGGATGATTTTGAAATGATTTTGGCATTTGTGATCGTTTGAAGCCGCATTTAAACTGCATTTTGGAAGTTCAAAATCAGGGCACCATTTCAGTCGATTATATGGAGAAAAATGCAGAAATGTTTTCCTCAAAAACATAATTTCCTTACGACTGAAGAAAGAAAGACATGAACATCTTGGATGACGAGGGGGTGACTACATTATATGTGAATCTTTGTTTCGGAAGTGGACTTCTCCTTTAAGTTCATATAAATGAAGCAGCTTTCAGCACTGAAACTTTACATATTACGTATTTTTACTATGAATCTGTTTTGAAGTTTTGAAGACAAGTTTCCACTTTTGAATGACTCTAATCCATACATACGCTGAAGGAGTCACTGAGTTTCTTTTGGAGAAACCCAAACTTTCACGGTTGAGGAGCAGAGAAGGGAAATACTGGGCCGCTAATAAGATGGAAAGCAAACTCACCTGACCCTGAGCTGTAGCATGACAGGTAAACAAACCACAGAATTTAGTTGGCAAAACTGTTTGGGCACCCAATCCCACTCTCAAACACAAATAGTTAAAATAAACATTCTGTCATCAAATGAGCTTTGTTCTTCTGTGAAACACACACAAAAAAAAGGAGTCTCTGTGTGAAGAACTGAAAATCACGCCTTCCACCGCAGCTGTCAGACCTCATTTGTGCCTGAGCATATTCAGACTTACAGCAGTGTTAATGACACTAAACACTGTTGCTTCTCATAAATCTGACAGACTGAATATGAAACAGCAAAAACAGCAACAACATTTACTTATAAAACACATTTAAAAACAACATGACCTGATGCAAAGTGGCCTATGTAGAACTATATGAACTATAATATAGAACTATATGTCTATAAGTAATTGCACTGTAAAAAACAACTTGTTGAGTCAACTTAAAATAATTTGTTACCTGGCTGCCTTAAAATTTTAAGCTCAGTCAACTCAAAAAAAAATGTTTATTCAACTTGAAATGTGAAGTTGTACTAAGTGACAGCTTAGATATTTGAGTTGATTCAACTTACTTATCCAGCTTTTAAGTTTAACAAACACAAATATCTAAGTTGTCACTTAGTACAACTTAACATTTTAAGTTGAATAAACTTATTTGAGTTGACTGAACGTAAAAATTTAAGGCAGCAGGGTAACAAATTATTTTAAGTTGACTCAACAAATTGTGTTTTTTTTTTTGTTTTTTTTTACAGTGTAGAAGATCTGAGTCTAGCCTAATCAACCCTGAACCGAAGCCAGTGGAGGAACACTAATATATGGGAAATACGGTCTCTGTTTTTAGACCATGTCAAAAGCCTTGTGGCTGCATTTTGAACAACTTGCAAGATACTGTCGATGGGTTACAGTAATGGATGACTAATTCCAAATCTGCCAATGCTTGACAAAATATGGTTTAATTGTGCAATAGATGTCATGTCAAAGAAGTCAAAGATCACTTCAAGGTTTCTGTAAATTGGTTTAAAGTGGACCTAACTGGGCTTTTAGGACAGGAAAAGAAGAAATAGGGCAACCTAAGATTAAACAGTTGTTTTATCCTCATTACGCTGTAAAAAAAATTCACCATCCAACTCTTAATATCATTAATTCATTTAAATAAGACATTAAACGAAAATGTCAGGCCTTACTGGAAGGTTAAACTGGGAATCATTAGCATAACAGCGATAAACACTATTATATTCCTGAAGAAAGTACAGCTAAAAATAAGTTTGTTAAGGACAAATAATAAAGGTCTCCAAACGGATCCCTGGGGTACGCCACACAATAAAGGAGCAGATGAGGAGGAAAAGATTCCCGAGTTTACAAAAAAGGTCTGTGTTCTAGATAACTACCATATGACGTTAGTGAAGAATATTACGGGTAATGGCATCAAATGCCACGATCAGATCCAACAAAACTAAAACAGGGCATGAGCCTCAATCCAGAGCAAGCGAAATATCATTTGTGACCTTTAACAGAGCTGACTCAGGGCTGTGTAGGAATCTAAAACCAGATTAAAATGACCAAAATGTTTAAAGAATTCAAAAAGCACAAGAATACTTTCTCCAGAAGCTTTGGAAAACAGGGCAGTTTAGAGATCAAGTTGCGTTTTTGTTTAAAACTAAGTGGAAAAAAAGCGCTTTGGCTTTTGTTTACTACGTCTGTCGCCACAGGACTAAAGAATAAACATCCTTTAAAAGACCATAATATCCAACAATAACTGTTGTGGGGTTTTGTCACACCAAGGGTTCGAGTTATATACAAGGAAGATTTACTTACAGCGCCGATGATTTATTCCTGTCGATGTGTTAATTCTTGAAGTTGCTTGACATTATTGATGAGAATGGAGCTGCACTTTACATCCACTGATTAACTGTAATTATATGAAAGGCGATAGAAAATCAAAATATAAAAAGAAGAAAACAAAAGGGATATACTATGGTATTTCAAAGAGATCAAATAAGAAATAAATGCGACACTAAGCAACTTTCTTCCCTTGAAAAACTGTATTGGCTTGGCGTCTTCAGGTAGCCTGCTCCTGTCTAACACCGGCGAAGCCAGTGACGTACATGCCTCAATAACCTCCAAAGCTTTGAAGCTTGACAAATGTGTTTTCACTTCATGGAAAACATAGCATGAACATTGTTCAAAACACCACATTTCTTGGAATAAATTTGTGTAATAACGAATCAATAGTAATGATTGTGTTTACCGCCCAACCCTGTCAAATCTGAGCCACAGATGAACAGATGTCTGCATGACATGACGTGTTGTGGTTTTGTCTCAGGGTTCATGGGTCAGATCTCCTCTCTGCTGCTATGAGTCCTCATGCCTGGATCTTTTGCGCCCTTCTCTGCGTCCTCACTTGTGAACGGAGCAAGAGTGCATACAAAGGGCCCGTCCTGAGCCGGAAGCGGAGGCTGGTAGAGGACGCAGCCGATGGGGCCCCGAGAAAGTGCTCTTATACGTTCTTGGTCCCAGAGCAGAAGATCACGGGGCCGATCTGTGCCAGCCAGGGCCCTTCCCTGCCAGATAAAGAGCGCGTGACGCAGTCGGACATAGCTGACGTCCGGGAGCTCTTGACCAAGCAGAGACGTGAAATGGACACGCTCCGGATGATCGTGGACGTGGATGGAAACATGGTCAACGAAATGAAACTTTTACGCAAAGAGTCGCGAAACATGAACTCCCGCGTCACCCAGCTGTACATGCAGCTGCTGCACGAAATCATTCGTAAGCGGGACAATTCGCTGGAGCTGGCGCAGCTGGAGGGACGCATCCTGAACAGTACGGCCGAGGCGCTGCGGCTGTCCGCCCTCTACAGGGAGCAGGAGGTGCGCTTCTCCGCTCTTGCCGCGCTGGTCAATAACCAGTCGCTGCTGATCGGGGCTTTGGAGGAGCGATGCCTGCAGGTGTACGGGAATCACAGACGGGAGCCGTTGCCTCCGCCTCTCGTGCAGGTCGTGCCCGAGAACATCCCCGTGTACGTGCCTCGCTTCTCCAACGAGATCCAGAGGAGTCACGGCTGGCCCGTACCGGAGGACAGGAATCCCAGGACGGCTCCGGCACCCACAGGAGGCTCACTGGACCTGCAACATCCTCCTCAGGGGAACGTCAGTCTGGAGGGTAATGAACCCATTACCTATTTTCATTAGTGTCACTAAACTGCACTGAAAAGTAACACTCACTTGCACTCCAATCACATCACATTTAAAGAAGACGTCACATTTATGCAGAGGCTGCAGTTTCAGGACTGCATTTCTAGGACCCTAGTTTTTTGTTTGATTGTTTGTTTGTGTTTTGTGACATTGCCACCTAGCCAATTCTGCTTCATCAGACCGGATTCTAACCTGAAACAAACAGGTGCAAAGGCTAGACCCATTATTATTATTATTTTAATTGTAATTTCATCTTTTTTTAACTTAGGAGCGACACGGCCTCTGTACCTTAAATGTGCAAGGCTTTTGGTGTTCATCACTTCCAGTTATTTTACCTGTACAAAAACAGACGCTTGATGTTGCAAATTGGCACTAGTTATTAAATCATTTCATTCATTATTGTAATCATATATACACTGGTCAGTGCTGAAAACTGTTTATACTGGTTCAAGGAGGTTACCAACAGTTATGTTTAGGGTTAGGAATTATAGCAATTAATATAAATAATTTAGAAAAATATAGCAATTAAATGTAAATAATTAAAAGATTAAATCATGCCTGAATCATGCGTTCACTCATTTGTGTGTGCTGGTGTCTCAAGGTCCCTTTCGGGACTGTCTTCAGGCGATGCAGGCTGGACACTCCACCAGCGGGACGTATCTTCTGAAGCCGGATGGGACGGAGACGCCTGTACAGGCCTGGTGTGAGCATGACGTGGACAGAGGCGGCTGGACACTTATCCAGAGGAGAAAAGATGGATCCGTCAACTTCTTCAGAAATTGGGACAGCTATAAGGTAGCGATGTCTGATTCACAAAGAACCAGTTTTTTTGAATGATTCAGTAACAGATGACATTGTCATTGAAAATACAGAGATAAATGCCAATATTCCAGTTAATATGAAACAAAAACACATGGCGGAACAACAGTGCGATATTGAAAAGCAGGAGAGTGCTCCAGTGACGATGCATTTTTTGTAAGCGAACCCATTTGCATCAGTTTGGTTCCCTTTATAAAAACCCAGTATAGGATTTTCTTTTGGCTTTTGGATTATGGCAGAAAATAAGATTATTACATAAGATTGTTACATGTTTTGTTTGCTACCCAAACTCAAAAAACCTATACTACCTATACTAAGGTGCAATTTCCAGTTGAAATGAACACTAGAGGCAGTAAAACTCAAACAACTTTTATGCCTTTTCACACAAATTACGATTTACAAGGCCAGAGTTTTGATGAAGAAAGCCTAATATTCGTACAGTTATTTGTCAGCGTCACACACACAGCTTGGGTTTTTTAATGCAGTAGATTTACTCAGTAGCTCACACTTTGTACTTTCGCGGTAAAGCTGTAAAACTAAACAAAACAGCTGAAACCAGCATAGAAGGAACAATGAAAATAGCAACGAATGTTTTTTTCTATCACTTTTGCATTTTTTAAGACTATTGGGTAGGTTTAGCATTGGGTTTGGTGTTATTTTCCAACACTTTTAGCGACACTCCCCAAACATTTTAATTCTGAACCGCAATATGTTTCTGTACAAACGTAATAAAAACCGTCATATACTGAACACGTGTTTTAGCGCCACCCAATGAACACTTCAATTTGTGAAGTGTTCAGTGAATACACGTAATATTGTTGTGTTGTCTAAACGTTGCCACAAACAAATATTTTTGAGCCTAGGCTGTTTATTATTCATGAAAATCTTCACAAATGAACAACATTTCTGAAGTAAAAAGTTAAAAAAAAAAAAAAAGTTAACAACTAAACAAACTATACCAGTAAACGTAGGCAACTTTTTTAAACATGTATTTTTTTATTCTAAGCACAACGAGGCTGTGAAAATGACTAGTGAGTTGATGACTTAATCTGTTTGGCATGATGGTGTTTAATGCAACAACAACCTCTCATTTAGATGTTTTTCGATACAAGTAAAAGCTTGAAAACACACACACACAGACAAGCAGGTATTACTGATGTATTTTATGTTGTAGAATAAAATATGGAAATATCTTGAGCTTGTGTTGAACACCGACCTTATTTCAGGCATTTAACCAAAAACCTATTCAGAAAACCCACTGACTTCAGGATGGTGGAACTTGAAGTGCTAAAATGCAACTTGTTTCCAGGTTTTGGTCTACAAAAATACCTCATCCCTGCAGCACTCTAGACAGACAATTAAGTGATTATATGAACTGGACCGTGTCTCCATGAGCTGCGATTCAAACATTTTCTTCAGCAAATGGATCTTCATGAGCAGCTGTCAGAGAATCAGACTTACATTGTTGTTGTTGGATGTGTCTCAAAGAAACACTAGTAATGAAGGTGAAGATGATGGAGCTCCTGAACAGCTGGATCTGGTTCTCAGGATTTGCGCCTCGAGTCTGTTTGTTTTGATTGTGCTCGTGCCCGTGCGTCAGTGCCCCCCCCACCCCACACACACACGCACGCACACACACACACAGCGAATCCTCCTTAACCATTATGTCACACACTTTCCAGTGAAGCCAAAGCATTTGNTGATGGAGCTCCTGAACAGCTGGATCTGGTTCTCAGGATTTGCGCCTCGAGTCTGTTTGTTTTGATTGTGCTCGTGCCCGTGCGTCAGTGCCCCCCCCCACCCCACACACACACGCACGCACACACACACACACACACACAGCGAATCCTCCTTAACCATTATGTCACACACTTTCCAGTGAAGCCAAAGCATTTGATGAGCTGCTGATGTTTGTGCTGTAACTAAACTCATGCATCTAGTGCTATAAATTGCTCTGTTTTTCTTGTGCTCCAGAAAGGCTTTGGTAACGTGGATGGTGAACACTGGCTGGGTCTGGAAAACATCTACAACCTGGGCAAACAGGAAGACTACAAGCTGCTGGTGGAGCTGGAGGACTGGATGGGGAAGAAGGTTTACGCGGCCTACAGCAGCTTCCACCTGGAGCCCGAGAGCCAGTCGTACCGTCTGCGTCTGGGAACCTACCAGGGCAACGCTGGAGATTCACTGACCAGCCACAACGGCAAACAGTTCACCACGCTGGACCACGACAACGACGCCTTCTCAGGTGATCCTTCACCACACGTGAGATGGTTAATGCTGTGTCATTATAAACCCTGGTCATTGTGGGTTTACATGTTTACAAGGATAAGTCTTGTTTACCAGAGCAAATATCTAAACATTCTTAAATCAAGAATGTTTAGACATAAAGAATGTTCAAACATAAATTAAGAGGCAAAATCATTAAGAGTCTTGATTTTGATTGTGTTTCAGGTAACTGTGCTCATTTCCACAAGGGCGGCTGGTGGTACAACGCCTGCGGTCAGGCCAATCTGAACGGCGTGTGGTACTCTGGAGGAGTCTATCGCAGCCGCTTTCAGGACGGCATATTCTGGGCCGATTACGGAGGCGGTTTTTACTCCATGAAGTCTGTGCGTGTGATGATCAGACCCATCGACTGAAGCCTGACAGACTGACTTCAGCTTCTTCGTGGAGGGAAACATTTCGTATGAGTAATGTTTGGGGTTTGCTTGATTTACAAATGACATGACAGAGAACCAGATGAAAGTGTATCATCACCATTTTTGTAATTAAACTTTGTCAGTCATCTCAGTGTCATGCTTTGAGCACATTTTAGCAAAAAAGAAAAAGATGTTTTTCGTGATTAGAAATAAATCATAAAAACATCTGTGATGACTACAAGGGCAAAAAAATTGCTACCCTGAAGAGCTATTTCTACATGATGTAACTCATAAAAATAAATGAATGAATATAAATGAATGTATTTAGGTTAATTTAGAAATGTCAGATTTTGTCAATGCGTCATGAGCTTTCCAGTGAGAACATAAAGTAACAAGATTGTGGTTTAACGTTGGAAGCTTTGTTTCAATGTTCTGATTATTACAGTAGTAATACTGTGTCCAAATACTGCCACTTACAGTGTATTATCCTTAATTACATTATGTTCTGTTCAAACACACAGACTCTAGAAATGTTCAAACATGCATTACTACACATTTAGGTGAGAATTAGCCGTCTGGTTTCCCCCATCTCACATCTTCTGTCTGGAGGAATCAGGGTTTGTTTTGGTGGCTTTACAGACGTTACAGGAGCAGAAGAACGAGCACAGAATGAGAAACATATTGCTGGGCTCCAGACGGCGCTGCATTGGGAAAGTGGGTAAGAGGAACCGCTGGATGGAAACGGGCCAAATGTCTGTGGTTGTTGTGTGTTTTTCCTTCTCCTCCATCGGTCCAGCTACTGGCTAATGCACGTGTTCTCTGTGCAGACGTATAACTGACTGTAGCTTTGGGTAAAAGCTTCTGCTTCATCAGTGCATGAAACTGTAGTTGATTTATTGGTTTTGTAGTTGATTAGTTGGTTTCATTCCTGCCGTAATCATAAGTTACGAAATACTTTTGATTCTTTTTCATTCATTTTTCATTTAACTGACTTTAGAAACACAAATTACCTCTTGATAGCTTGGCAGGAAACCTGAAGCGCTGAAGTAAAGGATTCAGACATGCGTTACTGTCAGTTTGCAGTCTGAAAAACGCTCCACTATAACGTGAAGGACTAAGAATAACACGTGAATAACAAGCGTTTATCTTGTAGAAGGATAACTCTGTAATCCATCCATCTCTCTCCTCATCTATCCCAGAGTCTCAGGCCGCAGGCAGGGAAACACCCTGAACGGATGGTCCATCCATCAAACCCGATTTAAAGACTTCTTCCTAAAAACACACGAAGAGGGGAAAAGAACAAATACATCCAGTGCAACAATACAATGAAACTTGAGCGTTTTCACAGTTTCTTCTCAAACCGATGACCAAAGAAACAGCCCAGAGACCAATAACACGCACCACTACAACTTTATTACATCTTTATGGAGTGTTTATTGCCTTATAAATAGAGGAGAAACTAGGTTTATAGTTTCTGCTTCTTGATTTGTCTTTTCTCATCACAATATTTTTAAAGAATGTCTAGACGGAGCTCTGAGTGTTTCATATGCAGTGCTGTGGGTCTTTTTTGCTGTTCTGGGTGGTTTCTAGGTGTTTTGCTCCTGTATGGTGTGAAAAGAGTTGCTTCTGATCTTCTGGTCTGTAGATGTGACTCTGTTCAGCAGGCGAAAATATTGCGTCTGATCACTCAGTAAAGTACCATCATACTCTCCTCAACAACACACACAATCATTCATGACTGGAGCTCAAACACACTCAACTTACACTCCTTAACCAGCACTAGCACCACCGTAATCACTCATACCCGTAAGAATCAAGTTAAATGCAGACATTATATACATTTTTATTTATTCAGAGCAGTAATGTGTGCTTTATAGCACAATGGGATGTTGCTGATGAATGAACTCGTGCTATTGTACGACTGAATGATCCCCCTGTCTGTATGCAGCACATACTGTAAGTCGCTCTCACAGCCGTATAGACAGCGTCCAGATGCATAAATGCAAACCTCACATTAGCATAAACGTGTCGGTTGCATTAGCACATCCCTGAAGTGCACAGAGAGCCAGTGTGATCCAGCATTTCCAGAAACTCCTCTGGTTTCTCCAGCTGAAGGAAAAGCCTTCTTTCAGCGCTGGCATAGCGTGAGCCGGGCCCGAAACCTGACTGGCGGTCGCACGCGTTAGACCAGGTCTGGTGATGCTTGACCCTATAGAGCGGTTTGAGCGCTGGGACGGCTGGCTCTCGGGAGGCGCTTGTGGGTGAAGGCGACATCTTTGGCCCACATGCGGAGACCACACGGCTGTCCTGGACGTCTGAAGGTCTGAAGGGAGTCATTCTGAGACCGTAGAGTGGAAAAGAACTCGACACGGAGAGCTGAGAGATGCTGTGAAAAGCCTCACGTCAACATTCCCACCGGTCTTTCTGGAATCTGCGGAAGCTGGAAAGTCCTAGCAGACATTTTTAACAGACATATAACATACATACATGAACAGACATACTTTATCATAAGGAATTAATTGAATTAATTCAGTTCAGGATGCCGAGTGCCACTTGCTGGATAATGTTGGTGACTGTTAATATATGATGTCCCACAAAAATACCCGTAAAAATAGACTCAAAATAAACAAGTGAGTGTTTCACACTGGAATGGACTGAAATTTGCACTTGCTAAGACAATGCAATTTCTGAACATATCGGTGGAGTAAATGATTAAGTGACTCACTCGTATAGAGGTGGCGGCTGTTTCTGAAATCACGCCTATACTTCTCATTCATTCTTCCCTATATTAGTCCACTAATAAAGTCTACTTGAAGGACCAATCATTTCCAGGACCAGAACAAACGTGTGTTATTCTAAACATGATTTTGTCAAAACATCCTAAATTTTTCATCTTTTCAGTTTGAAATTGTCTTGTAGTTTTTGTTCTTGCATTCATTATTGCTAGATATGCTAGATATTTATAAGAAATATTTGACATGATAAAATGCCATAAACAGGAAGCTGCAGCAAGACATGTTTGATTCATCCAGAATGACTCTTTTATGTTCCATCTTTTAACACAGCATATGATAGGGA
>JAHKKF010532818.1:0-15059 GCA_019740295.1 Labeo calbasu
CAGACAGACTGGCAGCTGCCACCAGCCACTGACAGGTCACATGACCTGTCAGTGGTGGCTCCTGCCAGCCAGTTGAAGATCGAACCCCTACTGCCGGTGACTGTGTCTGTTTCCCGGGAATCTAAAACCGCACCACTGGCAACTGCTAATATTTAAATAAATAATAAGTGTTCACTGCAAGAGCTGCTGTACTCCTCGTGGGGGCGCTTGGCTGCTCAGAAACCTGAATTCTCCATTGAAATGCATTAAAATCGGAGGGCGTTTTTTTTAGAGAAAGATGTTTACAAACTTATCTTTTACATTTATTATTTCCATTATTTTCTATCAAACGACAAAAACAGAAATACGAAGCAGAAAATTACTTACAATAATGGTTTATTTAGTAATCACAGCCGACCGTGACTGGCCTATCCGCAGAAGCGCTGAGAAAAGTAACAAGCACCACGTGACAACGCCATTTATTTGTTACTCCAGCAACAATGCGCAAATACATAAGTAGAATGGAAATCATCACAACATACACATGCCAACATACACAAAAGTTTGGGATCAGTAAGATCAGTAATATTTTATTTTATTTTATTTTATTTTTTAAAGAATTCTCTTACGTTCATTACGGCTGTGTTTGCTTGTATTACAGTTTAAAATAATCGTTTTTTTACTTTAATATATATATTAAAATATAATTTATTCATGTGATGCAAAGCTGAATTTTCATCAGCCATTATTCCAGTCTGCGGTGTCACATGATCTTCAGAAATCATTCTAATATGCTGCTTCATTACTTTATGTTGAAAACAGTGCTGCTTAATATTTTTTTGGAACCTGTGATTCTTTTGTTTGTTTGTTTTTGTTTTTAGGATTCTCTAATTTTTTAAAAAAAGAACATTTATTCAAAATAATAATCTTTTCTAAAAATGTCTTTGCAGTTTGTTTTTTAAATCAACTTAACACATCCTTGGTGAATACAGTTATTCATTGCTTTCAAAAAAAGAAATAAAAATTTACTGACAACATACTTTTAAATTGTAGTTTGTATTGTTACAAAAGATTTATATTTTAAATAAATTATGTTCTTTTTAACTTTTTATTTATTAAGGAATCCTGAAAAAAGTATTAGTTTCCAAAAAAATATTAAGCAGCAAAACTGCGAATTATAATGACCGCTTTGCATCACATGAATAAATTGCATTTTAAAATATATTCACATAAAAAACAGTTATTTAACATTGAAATAATATTTCACAATATTACTGTTTTTCTGGATTTTTGATCAAATAAATGCAGCCTTTATGACCATAAGAAACTTATTAAAAAAACATTAACAGTCTAAAAATAATCAGATGGAGACTGAGGGTGCATGTGGAGATAATATTAAATTATACATGAATATAAATAAAAATTGGGGAAATATGTCACTATTACTTTAAATAATTAGTAATTACTAATATCACTTAAATTAATTCAGGCATTTCTTTCTTGCTTTAAACAAACAAATGTTTGTTTGCTTATCTTTCATTTCCATGTATGGCCTTTATTATTATTATTTGTTGAAATAATATTCAGCAAGCTTCTACTATGCCAGTACAGCACTGACTAGCGCGAGATCACACTGCCCCCTGCCGTCAGATCCAGCACGTCACGAGTTGTTTGCTGGCTCAGAGGGTCAACAGGAAGTACTACTTGTGTCCCACCGCAGTTCTCAAGCGGAAAAGGTTGTGGCATTAACGACAACGGCAACCCGTATGGCGTCTCAACAACGTAAGCGATAATACAAGTCCTTCTCCCACTATGCGCTGGCTCTTCGATCACAGTGACAAACGCGGTGAGTGTTTTATCTAGTCAGCGTCTTGCACGGAGTGGGCGTGCACGCTCTCAGTTCGTTTAGCGCGAGGCCTTCTTGCGGTGCACGCGACGAGACTCCAGACTTGAGAAGAGTTTGTGCAAAAACCGTGTCGAATGTGCAACTAACTCTATATGCATATTTGGGAAATGGTGTCGAACGCTTCTTGTTGATAAAAGTGAGTTTAATTCGGTCTGATGAACGCGTTAGATACACGTAGGCTAGTTGGTAAAGGCCCCCTGGTGCCCGCGGAAGCGTTTGGTGGTGTGTTTGTTTTGTGAAGCTTTTTAATGCCGCGCTTTGACTAAATGACGAATGCATATGTTGCAAACGCTAAAGCTGTTTCTTAAAGCGGACTTCTCTGTTCAGGGAGAGTCAATGAATGTGTGAGCTGCTGAGGGCCGCATGCGCTAACTGTCTGTGCACGTGAGCCGATCTGTAGCCAAAATAAAAACACCAGTGGCTCTGACCAGTATACTGTGTTTGATTTAAGTCATGAAACAATTACAAATGTATTTTTGCAGTGAGTTTGTGTTCTGTAATTAACTTGTGCAGTTTGACACCTGATGCTAACGCCATACTTTGTTTTGCTTACTGTTCTAATTTATTTGACAAGCAGTTTTGTAGTTGTGTTACTACAGGTAGGGCAGACTACGGCTAGTTGTCACACTTTTTATTTCAGTGAATATTTCCCAGGGTAGGCTTATTTTTGAACGTATGTATAGGCACATACTTTAAAGTTGCTTCAAGTTTCGTGGCATTTAAAGTGAACAGAACATTTTATTTCCAATTGTAATGCAGCTGAAAAAAAGGAATGTGTTATAACTCTCTAAAGCTTAATTGTCATATATATACAGTACATACACTACCAGTCAAAAGTTTTTGAACACTAAGGTTTTTAATGTTTTTTTTTTTTAAGGAGGTCCCTTCTGCTCACCGAGCCTGTATTTATTTGATCCAAAGTACAGCAAAACAGTAACATTTTGAAATAGTTTTACTATTTAAAATAACTGCTTTCTATTTGAATAGATTTTAAAATGTAATTTATTCCTGTGATCAAAGCTAAATTTTCAGCATCATTACTCCAGTCTTCAGTGTCATATGATCTGTCAGAAATCATTCTAATATGCTCAATATGCTCAAGAAACATTTTTTGTTATTTATTATTATATTAATATTTAAAACAATTCAGGACATTTTTTTCAGGATTCTTTGATGAATAGAAAGATCCAAATATCAGCACTTATCTGAAATAAGAAGCTTTTGTAAGATTTTATACTATACCATTCTAAAGCTTGGTCAGTGTAATTTTTTTGTAAAGAAATTATAGAAATTAATTCTTTTATTTCACAAGGATGCTTTAAATTGATCAAAAGTGATTTTTATAATGTTACAAAAGTTTTCTATTTCAGATAAATGCTGTTCTTCTGTACTTTCCATTCATTAAAGAAACCTGAAAAAATTTTACTCGGTTGTTTTCAACAGAATAATAATAATAATAAATGATTTTTTTGAACAGCTAATCAGAATATTAGAATGATTTCTGAAGGATCATGTGAATGGAGTAATAATGTTAAAAAGTCAGCTTTGAAATCACAGAAATACATTACATTTGAAAATAGTCAAATAGAAAACAGTTATTTTAAATTGTAAAAATATTTCAAAATTTTACTGTTTTTGCTGTACTTCGGACCAAATAAATGTAGGCTTGGTGAGCAGAAGAGACTTATTTAAAAAAACACTAGAAATCTTACTGTTCAAAAACTTTCTGATAGTGTATATATTTGAATTTTATAATTATATTTTTATTAATTAATAAAGGTTAGAATATACCAAGAAGTCTTGGCTCAAAAAAAGTTTTAAACAACGTTATATTGCAAGTGCTATTAAGCACTATTGCCTACAACATACAAAACCCACTGCTAGAGTAAACGAACATTTGTGCAATTGGACTTTGGACTTGAAAGCTTGTAGATACTGAGATACCACCCTTGTGACAACTAGCCCCGGCAACCCTTAGTCTGTGTATGGCTTGCATTACATTTGTGTTAAAGGAGAACTGCACTTCCAGAACAACATTTTACAAATAATTTACTCACCCCCTTGTCATCCATGATATTCATGTCTTTCTGTCTTCAGTCGTAAAGAAATTGTTTTTTGAGGAAAACATTCAGCGTTTTTCTCCATTTAATGAACTGATATGGTGCCCCGATTTTGAACTTCTGAAATGCAGTTTAAATGTGGCTTCAAACGATCCCAAATGGTTGTAAACAATCCCAGCCGAGGAGTTTTTCGACATACCCTAACTGTCTTGAGTCAGAGTACACAGAGTTCAAGGACTGCAAGACAAGCGTTTGAGAATAAAAAGTATTTAAATTGTATTTTTTTTAAATGTAAATAACCAATCGTTTTGCTAGATAAGACACTTCTTCCTCAGCTGGGATTGTTTCAACCGCATTTGGGATCGTTTGAAGCCACATTTAAACTGCACTTTGAAAGTTTAAAATCGGGGCACCATATCAGTCCATTATATGGAGAAAAATGCTGAAATGTTTTCCTCAAAAAACAAACAATTTCTTTACGACTGAAGAAAGAAAGACATGGACATCGTGGATGACAAGGGGGTGAGTACATTATTTGTAAACTGTTGTTCTGGAAGTGGACCTCTCCTTTAAAGGCGTCATGGCATTAATTTTTTTTTATTATTATTTTAATATGTTCTTTGAGGTTTACTTAAAATGTTACTTTTTTTTTATACACAAATATGTGAAAAAATGATTTTTTTCAACCCTCATTCTGACCCTCTGTCTAAAATGACCAGTTTTAAGGGTTTCAGGCTTTAAGGCTTGTCAGGAATCGCTCACAACATGATTTAAAAAAAAAAAAACGGTTATTTCCAGACAAAGAATTATAAAAATAATTTACTTACAGTTTGTGATGCAGCTGCAGTCAGATCTAGTAACGCTTCATCTTTTAACAAATGTTCCTTTGTGAACTCTCCATGACTCTGTGCCTCGTTTACAAAGCAAAATGCTCCAATGAATCCTCTGACACAATCCAGGATGCCATTAAAAATAAACTATCCAATTGTTCCTTATGCTGTGGTCTTTCTGATATCTGTACAAATACTTGAACGAGCTGTTTAAACCAAACGCGCCAAAGTGAACGTTCTTCAATCCATTTGTCCCATTAACAACAGACTTAAGCGTGTGGACCGTGTCAGAAAGCAAACTCATGTCTGTATACTGTATCCAGTGTAGACAAGACAGCGGCAGTGACTAATTTCTATTTGCATTTGACGCGACGTGACGCTCGCATTCAGCGTGTCAGCAGTTTTAAATGAGCCGTTTTTGGAGCTTGATTAAATAAATGCTTTGTTTATAATGAGGAGGACCTTTAAAGCTATGGAACTGGCAGGATGTTTTAATAGTAAAGACCTCTTACATGCCAAAAGATCAAGGCAAATTTGATTTCTCCCCTTTAAGGTTTTGATTCAATGCCAAACATTCTACTTTTTATTAAGTATGGGAAACTGTATGGCTTATGGCTTTTTTGGACAGAAGCAAAGCAATGAGCATATATTTGGATTAATGCCACCAATCCAACTTATTTGTCAAAACAATGCAGTGTTAAAGACACATTTCTAAATCTTACCTTTCGTACTCTTCCAGAGCAAACCATACAGTGCAGGCATTCATGGATATAGTTGGTGGTCCATTCAATCATCTGGTTCCCAGTGACCAGCTGGATGATTCCTTACTGCTCGGACAGAACCTGGAATGTGAAGCTAGTGATGAGTTTGAAGCGGGTCAAGGCCAACCCGAAGATTCACTGAAGAACATGCTCAGTGACAAAGATCCCATGTTTGGATCTGCTAGTGCCCAGTTTCATCTCTTAGAAAACGAAGATGTCAGTTTCAAGCTTGGGAGCTCAACAGGTAGAGTAGTTGCTTTTGATGTCTGTTTGTGATTTAATTCAGAAGAAAGTTTGTAATTTGACTCCTTTGACTGGGTGTTTTGCAGATGCAGATCATGAGATGACAACAGCCGGTGCTAGTCAGAGTCCATCCGGTGGAGAACACGGTCAGTCCAGCGTCTCACAGGGTGGAAGACAAGAAGGTCAATTACAGAGGAGACAAACAGGTACACATAACAAAATAGACAGAACTGGATTGATTTGAAACACGCTGAATCAGCTTGAGTAAGGGTTCAGAAATAACTCTAATTAGTTCACTGATTGCTTACAGCTGTCCAATTAATTTTTGGTAAATAAAACAATTTTTTAAAAAGCAGTTTACAAGTTAAATCAATTTAATTCTCACAATAAAATTTAAATACAGGTTTAAATACAATTGTATATATCTAAAAAATATATCAGTATATTGGATCCAGACAGCTCTTAAAGTGACAGCAGTCTAATATTCCTGCTGTCTCATTCATGTTAATCAAACAATAGAGGGTATGCATGTGACACCACCGGCAGCTGGAGTGGCTGCGGCTGACAGTTCATGAGTCCCTTATTTGTCCTGAACAGTTAAACTGCCCGCTGTTCTTCAGAAAAGTCCTTCAGGTCCCACAAATTCTTTGGTTTTCCAGCATTTTTGTGTATTTAAACCCTTTCCAACAATGACTGTATGATTTTGAGATCCATCTTTTCACACGTAGGACAACTGAGGGACTCATATGCAACTATTACAGAAGGTTCAAACACTTACTGATGCTTCAGAAGAAAAAAACGATGCATTAAGAGCTGTTTGAATTTAAAAAAATCAGGGTAAATTAGCTTATTTTGTCTTATGGGGAACATGTAAGTATCTTCTGTAGCTTCTGAAGGGCAGTACTAAATGAAAAAATATAATATTTAGGCAAAATTAGAAAAATGCACACATCCTCTTTCTGTTCAAAAGTTTACACCCCTGACTCTTAATATATAATTTTTCCTTCTGGAGCATCAGTGAGCGTTTAAACCTTCTGTCATAGTTGCATATGAGTCCCTCAGTTGTCCTCACTTTGAAAAGATGGATCTCAAAATCATACAGTCATTGTTGGAAAGGGTTCAAATACACAAAAATGCTGAAAAATCAAAGAATCTGTGGGACCTGAAGGACTTTTCTCCTTCTGGTCTCCTATGGTTTAAATGTCTGCTGTGTTGTGATTATTAATAAAGCCCGAAGATTATTTGTTCCATAGTCTTTCTGGAACCAATATTTTTTTCTATTTGCTGTGTGTTTGCCATTGCGAGTGTATTGAAACCATTTTTCTCTTTCAGCAAGCCGCGGTCGAGTCAAAGGCAGGCGCCCAGGTCCTGCACGAAAAGCAGCTGAGAGTAACAAACAAGAGTCAACATGTAGCAGAAACCCTGATGGAGATAAAAGCCTTGATGCAAAAAGGGAAGCCCTGCTCAACCGTCGTTTTGGAGTCCATGAGGTCGACTCCTCTATGAATCCAGTAGTTGTGTTACGTCGATTAACTGTTACAGTGGGGGGCTATAAAATCGAACTGCTTCCTGGACCGTCGCATGCGTTCGGATCATTTAGCACAAGCGCTCTTCAGTCTATGGGCTTCCAGGATGACGGCGTCACTGGCGATGGCCTTGCCCTCGATTTGGGGCAAAATCAAGATGATGCTACACAAGAAGTTGCACAAGAGGTTGTCGGGGAAGTGAGCGTTGACCAGTCAACTAGTGACGATATGCCTATGGATTTTGGGCCGTATGTGAACCCTAATGAAGTACAAGACACTAACAGCACTATGCCGCTCAAGCCCAGCGTGGACAACGCCACACCAGCAGACGCCAAAAAGAATGACCAAATCAAGACCCGAAAGCTAAGCGCACAAAAAACAGGGAACAAGAATGGCACAGCAGTTCAACCTGGAGTCAAAAAGCTTTTGAAACACAAACAGGCTCTGTCTGCTGCCAAAAACAAGCCATCTCATCTCACCAGACCAGGGCTCTTGCAGAAAATATCCAAACATCCCAGAGACAAAAAGATACATACGAGCCACCCAGAAAGTCAAAAAGGAAAACCAGTTAAGGTGGGCTTGAAACGACCAGGTGGGCCACTCACTCCTAAATCACCCTCAAAAATACAAAAGATTCAAGACGGACAACCTGCGAACCAAACAGTAAACCCACCTGTCCCGGTGTCCCCGACTGTCAGCAGAAAACCATCATCTGATTCTAGTCCAAGTGTCAAGTCAGTCCAATCTCCTCACCCTCCGAAAAAGCCACAAAATCCTCCCACTCCTGTAAACAAAACAAACACACCTGTAACAATCAGCCAGGGAGAAGAGGAGCAGGAGAAGGTCAAGATCAAGAAGCCGGAGAAGATCCAGCAAAGACACAAGAGCAGAAACTCTAGGAGTATCTCAGTAGAGGAGCCGCAGCTGTTTATCCCTGATAATGCCCCTGTGGTGAAGAAGGAAGCGGAGGGCGAATCTCTTCCTGAAAGCGAGACCGTGTGGGATCCCAGCAAACACTGTGGATTATGCAAGAAACCTCATAACAACAGGTATGTCAACTTTTATTTCTAAATTCATTCAAATGGTTTTAGGTCAGTGCCGTTCAAAGGTTTGGGATCAATAAGACAAACAGTGATATTGTGAAATATTATTGCAATTTAAAAGAGTGGTTTTCTATTTTAATATACTTTAAAATAGAATTTATTCCTGTGATGCAAACCTGAATTTTCAGCATCATTACTGCAGTGTCACATGATCCTTCAGAAATCATTCTAATATGCAGATTTATTATCAATGTTTTAGAACCTGTGCTACTTTTTTTCAGGATTCTTTGAGTAAAATGTTAAAATTGAGATCTTTTGTAATAATATACACTACTGTTTAAAGTTTGCGGTCAGTACATTTTTTTTTTTTTTCTTCTTTCTTTGTTTGAAAGAAATTAATACTTTTATTCAGTAAGGACGTATTAAATTGATAAAGTGATAGTTCTTGTTAACTTTTTATTCATCAAATAATCCTGAAAAAAGTATTACAGGTTCCCAAAAAAATATTAAGCAGCACAATGGTTTCCAACATTGATAATAAATCAACATATTAGAGTATACCTTTTTTTTATTTTTTTTATTTTTTAAAGGATCATTCATGTGACGCTGAAGACTGGAGTAATGATGCTTTGCATCACAGGAATAAATTATATTTTAAAGCATTTAAAAATAGAAAACCTCTATTTTAAATTGCAATTACATTTCACAATCTTACCGATGACAAACTTTTGAACGGCAGTGTATATGACAAAGATGCAAAGATATTAGTAGTTTTCAGAGAATACTGTACGTCAAGTTAAGCAAAAATCCAATCTTATAAAAAAAAACTTTTGGAAATATTAAATATCTTAAGTATTTTTAATATTTACTACTGGCTGATGAAAATTCAACGTTGTTTCACAGGAATAAATTATATTTTAAAGTATATTAAAATAAAAACACTTTTTTTATTTTAATATAATATAATAAAAAATATAAATTATATTAGCATATTTTAATATCAAATTTAATATCATTGCATACCTGTTTGAAATTTAAATTATAAACAGGGATTCTGTAGGTCTTATAATGCTCTTAAAGTTTTTTAACTCACAAAGTAACGTATTAAATTTGAGCGGAAAGTCATAGTAAAAATGTTGCATACACAGCAAAAAAAAAAAAAAAAAAAGATTCCTCTGTATGTTTTTGTTTTCCAGTGCAAAAATCTAAACATCCTTAAATCAAGATGCAGTTATGCAAACTGAACATATGAAATCATTTGAGAAACCAAAAAACTGAGGTTATGCCTAAAAAAAAGAACAAACAAAGATCTATCAAGTATGAAAAGTTGTTTTCCCTTTGCATTATGTTGATTTTTATATCCACTGGCATTTTTTGTTTTAATCATGAACTTACTTCATGTTGACCAGATTTTCATAAACTTGTGTAATTTTCTTAAGTAAGCGCATCTTGATTTAAGCATCTTTAGACATTTTCAATGGAAAATAAGTCAAAAACTGATGAAGATGACACTTTTTAAAAGTTATTTCCATATTCTAGTGGTTAGGAACAGAACAATTCAAGCCTTTTGCTATTTTTTTGTTTTTGTTTTGTAAAATGAAAAAGTAATGGAGATCTGTTGGAAGTTATAATTTCAAACTTTGAAGTGTTGCTAATACAAATTGTGTTCAATTTATTCCTTAAAACCTGCAGAAACCTTAATAAATTGTTAGTACGAAAAAAGCGTCATGTTAGATCTGTATGTATTTGCTCAAAGCGATGGGCTGAAGACAGACCTGTGAGTTTCATCAACACGGCTGTTGTCTGTTTGTTTGATTAGGTTCATGGTGGGCTGTGGCCGCTGTGATGACTGGTTTCATGGGGATTGTGTGGGTCTGGATCTGGCTAAAGTTCAGCAGATGGAAAAGGAGGACCAGGAGTATGTGTGCCTGAAGTGCTGTGCAGAAGAGGATGGGAAAACCGGTGCTCAAGCCACAGAGCAGTCAGATGATAAGTTATCTGCTAAACAAAAACAGAGACCTCAGCAGTCGCTCACCGCAGGTGGAATACGACCCTTCCGAAAAGTAAGCAAACGAATAATCCTGTAGTAGACTGCAAAATAATGTGATTACATGCATAGGCAATAAGAATTGCATGCATTTGTCAACATAACATTAAAAATTGTAGTATTTATAAGGTTGTTTTGTTGTGCCTGAAACTGTCAAAGACCAGAGGCTGCTAATTTAGCATTAGTGTGTCATTGCCTCAAATCAGATTAAGGGTATTAAAGGAATTAAGAGTTTGTACTAATGGAAATGGATACAAAAAACTTTAAACTTTATAATTGGACCTCAAGGGAAAAAAACAGAAACATTTTTACAAAATCATGTTTTGTTCTGCCCTTTCTGATATAGCTTTTGATTTGTGTGGTAGCCACCAGCTTTCTTTATAAGGGTTCGTATATATCTGCTTTTCTATATTATTCACACATGGGTGTGAAGGGGTTAGTTAGCTTTCACGCAGTGTAGGTGGACGGTTCCTCACAGGTGTGTTCACATGGACAGGTGTACACACACTCACATACAACTACCGTTGTTATGCCCACTTGAATTTATTTGGCTCAAACTGCAGTTTCCTCTAGTATATTGTAGTATGTATTTATTTTTATTTGTTCTTTAATATAGGATGTTGGAGAACGACGCCCATCAGAAGATTCAGCAAAGGGTATAAATATTTCTATCAGTTATTTACACTATTTACACCTTTTTTTTAAATGATTAATGTCATTTTTTTAAATTGTCAATTTATTAATAAAATAATTCATTTTTTATCCTTGTTAATTTTAAATTATTAGAAATAATAATTTTGAGTTTCAATTTTTGCAGGACCAAGTGTGAAGCACATGGCAAAGAAAGTTAAAATATCACCTGTGACCTCAAAGAAACCGTCCACTGGACAAATCAGGCGAAGTGTTCGGGACTCGCTGGAGGAGATTCTTTTGAAACGGTGTGTGAATGTGAATTTTAATTCTTTTTTCCAAATTCCATTTGTTCAGTTCAATTTTTCTGGATTCCGTTTTTTTTGTTTTGTTTTAATGGTTAAACACAAAATATTAATCAAAAAGCATGTCTAATTAATTGAAATCATGTAACGTACACAATTTAACAGCAATTTATTAAAAGGTTAACAAACTACATTTTTAAGGCCCTATGAAATTTTCTTTTTTTTTTCTCAAATTCAGTTTTATTTTTTACCATTTTTTTTTTTTTTTCATTTGAATGGTTTCATAAAAGTAATAATCTTTTATTTTAAGCATCTTTAATTAACTGATTTTAATAAAAATAAATTAATTAATTAAATAAAAAATATTTTAAGCGCTCCCTGCTATACATATTCATTCTTTCTAGGGAAATAGGTTTCTAGGTTATTCTGGTAAATAATTTTTCTGACAGATATTTCTTAAAAATAATGTAAAATAATAATTTTATTATTATTAATACAACTACGATTACATTAAATAATATTTCTGTCGAAGGTTCCTAAAGTCAAACCAAACTTTTATTTTGACTGGCTGCTTTGAAGACCTTTAGGTTTCTGTTTGTAGATCAGAGTTTTTCTCGAAAGAAATGGTAAAATGCTCAAGTGACTTTCAGATAAATTTTAGAAATTGTTTATGCATTCATGTACTTGTATATACTGAGGCGGCAGAGGCTGAAAACACTGCTGAAAACTACAGTAATAAACTGGCATGTCTGTGCCATTCATTCACACAGAAACATGTAGAACATGCAGGATTCATATTTAAATAGTATTTCTGCAGTTTAACATTTAGACACTAGTCCATATTGCATTTTGATTTAAATGTCAAATTCCTTGACATTCCGCGTTATACAGTAAATTCCATTTTAAAGACTAGATTCCGTCCGTGTTTTTGCTTTGCGGAAATCATAAGGTCCTAATTACCAGTAAAGTCAGTCAATAGCTTTTCCTTAGTTGTTAAAATAAAGCTGTTTAACTTTTGTTTATGTTAATTCTGTAATGTTAAGTTGTTCATATTCTCTTGTTTATCCTCTTATCTTACAGACTAAAGGAGGCCGATTTGAAGATTTCATTGGACAAGCCTGCTGAGTTGGCCAGAAGAACAGAGAAAGAGCTTTTTGCTCTTTTTCAGGGTGTTGACAGCAAATACAAAAATAAATACAGAAGTTTGACTTTCAATCTGAAAGATGCAAAAAATAATGTAAGTAATTTAACATTTTTTAGTAATATAATGATTGTCAGTAGCATATGATATAACAATCTTGCAACAGTATTGTCAAATAAGATTTTATTTTTGACATATATCATGTCTCTGTGCAGCATATTTTCACTGTTTACCTATTTTCATTTCACTTCTAAAAATCTAATGCTGTGTTCATGAAAATAAATGATCTTTTGCAGGTGTTATTCAAGCGAGTGCTCAAGGGGGAAGTTTCCCCTGCAGATTTAGTGCGTATGACTGCAGAAGAGCTGGCCTCTAAGGAACTGGCTGCTTGGAGACAAAGAGAGAATCGACATGTTAGTAAAACAGCTGATTTGTTTTTCCAAAATCTCACAATGTATTTTTTGTTAAATAACATAATGGATTTGGAAAGTGTTTAACATCCTAAAGTAAAAAGTAAATAATATTCAGTGGAACATCAGAAAAGTCATTTCCTAGTGATTCATATTTTGATATTGATTGTTAACCCTATTGATGTTTCTGCTGGCAGACGATTGAAATGATTGAGAAAGAACAGAGAGAGGTAGAGAGACGTCCTATCACTAAAATCACCCATAAAGGGGAAATTGAAATTGAGAATCAGGAACCTGCTAAGGCACCAGAGGCCATAGAGGTTGAGGTGAGATTCGGGAGACTTAATGCTCCATTCTGTGCACCTCTTCTATATTTTCCAACAAGAAAAAAGAAAATTGCTTTCTCAATTTTCCTTCTATGTCTTCAGCCAGAGCCAGTGCCGAAAGCTGCAGAAGTGCCTGAAGAAAAACCCCCTGAGACTAAAGCTGACAGTCCTAAGAAATCTGTAGATACCACCAACTTGCACAAATCTCATCTATTTGACCTCAACTGCAAAATCTGCACAGGTAAAACATTTTTTCTGAGTTAAAATAAAGTTCAGAGTTAAATGGGTTACATCATCCAAACTAAAAAGGATCCCGAGTCTACTTATGTTAGCAAAGCATTTTTGCACAAAAAAACAATCATTAATTCATTCAAGAAACTCCCACTTTTCATGTTGGAAAAGAAACTTCTGTCAAAGTTGCAAGAGTAGTGTAAAGTTTTCAGATTTATAGAATGTGTTTATGGTACAACTTACAATGATTTTGATGTTTCTCTGAAGGTCGCATGGCTCCACCTACAGAGGAAGCTGCAACAAAGGTGGTAAAAGTGGCTACAACAGTTGTGAGGAGGCAGTCTAGTACAACAGATGACTCTCAGCACTCCACAACTACACCTACATCAGCACTGATAGACGATCTGTCGTTAAGAGCCATGGAGGAAGGTCTCCTCAATTTTTTGCCTGAATCCAGGTAAGATTCCTGATTAAGCAAATTATTTAAGTAGAGATGCACCGATTGGAATTTTCTTGGCCGATTCAGATTTAAAAAAAAAAAAAATTGTAAGTGTGACCTGCCGATATCGAAAAAATCTATACTTTATTTTAATGCAAAAAAGTATTTAAATAATAAAAGAAATTATTGAACTTTACAATTCCCTCAATCTGAACTAAATTACAGATGTTCTCTTACTTAACTCTCAAAATAAAGAGGTAGAAATAACAATTACCTGAAAATAAGTTACTGTATATAACAAAACAGATGTAATTTCCCATCATGTTTATAAATGGGCATTTTTTTCCCCCTGACATTATTAAATGTTTCATCTTTCAAATCAAATTCTTACATTGTTTCAATTAATCCAGTTAGAATAATAAGAAACTTTAGAGCTGTTACCATTTAAATGAAATCAGTATCAAAAAACTCCATCTTTACACTGCAGATGAAATACAGGACCTGCATCGGAAGTGGCATTAGATGTATTTACACAGAGTTTAATGAAGCCGAGATGCCATAAATGCATTTACACTGCAAAATTGACCACAAAAAGATGAATGTTTTACATATTTTTGAACATACAAATAAGAAATGCTGGGGAAAATGCAATGATACTTTTAAATATGAAACCAAACTACCAGTGTGTGGAGGCAAATGACTGTTTTAAAGAGGGAGTCATTTATTCAACCGATTCGTTCAAACAGCTGATTCTTTCACAAATGAGGCAAGTGACTTTATGAATGGGTTACTGAATCATTGACTCAATCGATTCATTCAAAAATGTGCACTCATTTGGTAACGAAACACCGCTGTGTTGATCGGAGGCACACAACAGTTCTGCTGTGGCTTTGCTTCAAAACATTTTTGTCAGCGAAATTAAGCAAAGATACTTAATATTGTGTCTAAAATGTAAGTCACTTAATTTTAACTTCTTATTTATGCAACTACTGTTGTATAAAATTAATGTCACATTGCAATCATGTTGATATTCTGGGAAACATCTTGGTCATGTAATGTTACCTACCTATATAATATATTGTAAATATACACTACCGTTCAAAAGTTTGGGGTCAGTAAGACTTGTAATAGTCTATAAAGAAGTCTCTTATGCTCATCAAGGCTGCATTTATTTGATTAAAA
>JAHKKF010532819.1:0-13181 GCA_019740295.1 Labeo calbasu
GGCTGGGAGAAGCGGCAGAGAGAGCCTCCTGTTGGCTCTGGCATAAGAGAGAGGGCATAAGCTGGAAGCCTGGTGGAGAGGGGCAGTGACCTGGCCAGGCAGTGACCTGGCCAGTCACTGCTGACCCGCCAACTGGAGGGTGTTGTGGTTAAGGGTCGAAACACCCAGTGAAGGCTGGAGACCACCTGACGACCTCTCTTCCAGGCCAAGGCTTCATCCATTAGAAATGGGTGTGTATTAGCATCGTAGATGTATTATACAACTTCAGTTAAAGTCACGCAAATTTTGGAGAATAAACTTGAAAAAAGTGCTCTTTCCCCAATTTTGAATAGTCACCATTGGCACATACCGCAACAAAGACTGCTAAAGTCAGCATATTTTACTAATAGACATACCAATATATGTGTAAAAATAACATACTGTAATGGTGCTGCCATCTTTCTAAAGTAATTTTTACCCCCCTGTAATTTGGCTCTGAATCTCAGATGCAAATTGTCATTTTGACCCCCCTCTACAAAACAGTGGATTGCTCAGTACATATACATCAATGACACTTGATATGTTTGGCTTTCATCGCTAAACACGTCTATCTTTCTTCATAAAAATGAGCAAAATCAAAAATGTGAGTCAGGGAAGTTTCTGAAATTTGGTTGGATTGGCACAGAATGACTCTATATTTCAAAGCAAGGTTTCTTAATGGCATCTGCATGCCCAAAACCCCTGTTTTACAAATTCTTCTTCAGGGAAACTGCTGTAATGTCTTTACACACCTAGTAAATAAGTCATTGTTTTATAGTAGCTTCGTGTCAATATATCAGGCTAGCACATGTAGCCTGAGAGGACAGCAGCACAGAAACTCAAGGTTACATCTCGTAAAAAAGAGAGAGATTCATGTGTTTTTTTTCTTTCATTCACTCACTCTTGTTTAACTTCCTCACAAACTGTTTTTCCCTTCTCCCTCGCCTTCCATGCCAGAGGAACATTTTTCAATGTGATGTGCAAAGTCAGAATCAAGGAGCATTGCTTATTTGAGGATGCTAAATAAATAAATTTCACTAAATAAATAAAGGCTCACATCAATCAGAATAATGCAATTTTTGTATTTTAGCAACATGGAAGTGTTAATGTAAATTTTATCTCAGAGTGCTTTCACTACTGTAGATTAGTGCTGAAAAATAAATAAATAAACAGAACCAGATCCAGAAAAACAAAAAATGCGATTCCAAAAAAACCCTAAAATTTATTTATATCCTTATTTAGAGCTCTGAACTCAGCAAAAAGTACACACCTCAATGTCACTTGCCAGATTTTTGAGAAGTTACAGACTTGAAATCCTGAACTCCTCTAGGGGAATGCTTTTATATTCAAGCCGCCTCACAGATCAAGAGATGCACGGCACATCTACACTCCGACAGCAGCTCAAAATCATTTCATTAAGCACAGATTCCCATTTTCTCTGGTGACTGGCATCATCTTTCTGTAAGGTGCCTCCTTTACAGAACATCTTACAATTACAGTCATTTAATAATGTTAAATTGCAGCAGGGATTTCTAGGAAATGTCATACTTGATGGTCGATGAACACTTCACTTGTGCTGTGGCTGCACACGCTTGTTTTTTTCCTCCAACCAATGAAATAAGTCATAACATTTTAGGGCTACAAACCTCCGAGTGACAGTGTGGGCCAAAGACTAAAGTAAGCTGGGTGAAATGTAATTAAAAATGCAAGGCTGCATACATTACAGAGCATGAAATAAAAGATTCACAAAGCAGTTAATAATAAATGAGCTCTGTGGTGAAGAGAATGACGTGCCCCTCCAGGGTCTCGCCTCAGACTCGTGTAATTCTCTCAAACTTAATGGTGGTTTAAGCGGCACCACTCAAAATACTCCTTGGGGGCTCAATTGTTTGCACAACCTGAGGCTGATCTGGACACTTGCGTTATTTATTTGAAGCCCTCCGAATAATACTGGTTGTTTTTGAATCGGGTGGTTTTGTCAGATACATTTCTGCCGTACAATTAGTGTCTCTACAGGTGGAGCGCAACATGACAAGCGAAGCCGGAGCTTTTAGCAGCGTGATGCTGATAGACAACGTCTTGGCCTGGCGTGCTACCATGTAATCATCACATATGATACTGCTGACCTTTCTCAGCCTCTAAACCTCCTACAACAAGTAGCCAATTACATTATATTTGGTGTGTGACATTCAAAAGGTCAATATAAAGAACGTGAGTCTTGAAGCAGGGTCGGAGGGATACACAATTCAAAACAACTGACAGAACAACTTTGTACAGTGTACTGATGTGGATCCATTTGTCATGGTTATAACACTTTTTTTACTGCAACCTGTGGGGAGTCATGAGAAACAGCATAAAGGTGTCATCTAACCAGAAAGATTGCTGGAGAAACACACTCCAGTGACTGATTTTCCAGCACTGTGATCTTGTTAGTAGTGTAGGTATTTATATGTAAAGTGCTAGCAGAGATCTTTCCTTTTACTTATGAACAACTGCAGATATAGACTAATGTTTAAGAATCAGGTTCAGGTAATCTTCAATACATGGATTTAATAGACCAGTTTGGAGTAGATGTCACTTGCAGCTGCGCACGCAATGTGGTGGCAGAAAAACACTGGTAACAAGTAGAGGGAAACAAGTAAAATCCATTGAATAAGAGAAAAAAATGCATTTCTGTGCTTTTGGATGTTAGAACCTACATGCAATTCGTTTTTATAGAATGGAATATATATTTTATAGAATATCGTAAAAGACGTAATTTGAAGCTAAACGCAGATGTTTAAACGGACAGACTATGGATGAAACCTGCTATGATCACTCTACTTTTTACCATAAATTTGATTTAAATAATACAATTTAATGATTTACTCCTGGAGCCATATTGAAATTCCAATATTTCAGGATGCCATGGCAGATCAGAGAGCTCAGGGGGCCATGGCGGAGCAGACAGTTCGGGGAGCCATGCCGGAGCGGCTATGGCCACAGGCATCTGACCACCCACCACCCCCTGCCAAATTTTTCTTGGGGGGAATTAGGGTTCTACAGGCCCATAAGAGTTCAGGAGGCACTGGAGGGCGCTCTGGAGGAGCGGGCACTGGGGGGCTGGAAAGGACCAGCGGAGACGAAGAAGGGCTGAACAGGACCAGCGGAGACGTAGGAGACAAAGGAGAGCTGGACGGGACCAGCGAAGATGCAGGAGACTCAGGAGGGCTCGACGGGACCAGCGGAGACATAGGAGACTCAGAAGATGCAGGAGAGAGGATTGGGGCAGTAAAGGCCAGGGGAAGCGCCATGTCCATTATGTCCATTATCTCCATCTTGGCCGGGGACTCAGGCGAGGTTCTGGGCTGAGGATGAGGGAGGAGTTCTGGAGGACTTGGAGAAGCGTGGGAGGAATGGAGGGAGCAAGCTTATTGAAGCAGCAGGTGGAGGACGCTGGCTTGTGGTGAGCTGGAGCGTCCGCATGCTTTCGGATAGGAGGAGGATTGAAATCCTCCACATCAACATAAAACTTGGAATTACTTAGATCAAGGACATAATTAATAAAATCCGCTATTGGTCTGCGGCAATCGTCAGAGGCAATGAGTCAAGAAACAAAACAAACAATCACCTTTTAGTCCCATCCGAAAGCAAGCGTTAATCATAGAATCGCTCCAGCTCACCAGATGTAATACACTCAGAAATTCCTCCACATACTGCTCCAATGAGAACAGGAGCTCATCACCGGCTTAGATTTTGGCGACACACCGGCACAAGAATTAGCACTATTCTGGTGAAAAGGGATTACAGTGAACACACTTAAATACACTTAAATTTAAAAGCTGGGTCAAAACAACCCAGTCGCTGGGTATGTCCATATTTTACCCAGCTAATAAGATCAAGCTGTTGGTTGAGAGTCAGCAAGTGACTAACGCTCAGTTATGAGCTGTTAAAATCATGCAACATACTGACTGCAAGCCACTCTTTATCGACAACCAGAATGGTGTTAACATCCAAAAAACACAATCAACATATGCAGATCAATTTTTCCTTCTATACTCGTGTTCTTTGGAATTAACAAACACAGTTTAAGGAATTAACATCACACACACTTCACATGCACAATCAGCGTAATGTTGCGTAAACAAACAAATACCCACTGTAAAAAGAAACGTCAATTTCTTGGACGTCAATCTCAAATTTGATCAGTTTGTACTAGCGCTCACCACCAATCCTGATGAATTAAAACAGCTTATTTCCAGTAACTGTGACAGGTTTATATCCTCTCCTGCCTCTCTGTGTGTATCCTCCCAGCACTTGCTGGTACAGAGAGTTCTGAAAGTTAGACTCATGGTATGAATGTCATGAATTTTCACTGTGCCACTGGCCGGATTGTTAAGAGTAATTGCATTCCACTGGAAGCTCCTGACGCTCATTTGCTGCCTGTGGCAGATCTGGAGCCCAGATTGCAGCCCAGCCCTGGCATATACCAGCCTCCCTTCTCTTCTAATGCACAATAAAAACGAAGGAATGCTCTGTATTTCTACACCATTGGCTGTAAAATCCCTCTACTGAATAATGGTGTATACTCAATATACACCACAGTATATTACAATGATTATTTTAGCAAGATGTTCTGGAAACGTTATGAATATTTGTTTGTTTTTCTACCTAGAAGGTTGGTTTATTAAGGAAAAAACATGGGATTAATGTTCTAACACGATACGATTTCAGAAGATTACGTCAAGGTTTACTTTTTCCAAGCATGCACACTGTGCTCTCAGTCAGCGGAAAAGCCATAAATAAAGTAAAACGCCAAAACAAAAGACATCCTGTGTAAGCATGTTGATATATATATATATATATATATATATATATATATATCACCTGTTTATTAAAAAATAAACTTGTTTTCTTGCAGTTATACAACATTTATATCTTCTGTACTGACATTTTTATCAAGGGCACCCAGTTGTCAAAGCATTATGTACCCCAATGCAATTGATACAACACAATGCCAAGGATTCTGCCGAGAGAAGCAAAGGCGCTGATTTCGGAAGCAATGAACCTGTTTATTTGGCCTGTCAAATTCCTAACACACATGGCTCAGGGCTCATTTCTTTATTACGGCAATCACGCTCTTTAGTATTCCAGCAGTCGCTGAAATTTCCCAGCGCAGCTGAGGCTCCGATCTCTTTATTTCCTGCTTTTCTCCAGAGAGCGTCACAGGACTTGTACTCTCTCCTCCGTCCAGACACGCTCACGAGTGTCTTTCCGTCTCCCCTGCTCCGCCAACAGATGTTCATTTATACAGATGACCCTTTCTTTCTGCTGTTTAATTACTCTTTGTCCTCTTGTTAATGAACCAGCCCGCACGCTCGTGCCGCAGAGACGTCCTGGGCGCTTCTTCCGGGGTGTATTTTCTGCGATTGGAATTTGAGAATCACAATATGCACTGATGCGTGCAAGAATAAATACGAATCATAAGAGTTTCATAATGGAAGCTATAAGCACCAGGCCCTCTACAGACAGGTTATGAAAGCTTTTGTTGGGACTGGGCTTTGATTTGTTCATTGCTTTCTGATGTGACTGTGTGCGAAGAATGACTGATGATATGAGCTCCTAAAAGTGCACTTTTTGCTCATGCTTGACTAGCTAGGAGCTCATCACATTGGTCTTCCAGTTTATAGTGTCACCTATCAGCATTGATGCATGAAGTTGGCTTATTATGATGGTTACGATGATGTCTGTTTATCTTCTGTTTTTTCCTCTTTTCGTATATTTTCCGTAGTCTCTCTCAAACTACATCATTTTGGGGAAGTATAAGAGAAAAATAGCTTAAATTTATACAGAAGTTGTCAAAAGTTTAAAAAACATTACGATTTTTAAATGTTTTTAATGAAGTCTCTTATGCTTACAAAGGCTGTTTATCTGATCAAAATACAGTAAAATACAAAGATTATGAAATATTACAATTTAAAACAACTTTTTTCATTTGACTGTTTTTAATGTAATTTACTCCATGGTAAATTTTCAGCAGAATTTACTCCAGTTTTAGTGTCACATGATTCATCAGAAATCATTCTAATAAGGCGATTTATACTAAAATATAGTTATTTATTTAAAAAAAATACTGTATTTATTTATTTAAAACATTAAACAGATTTTTCTTTTGTGTATAATGTTGGGGAGCAACTAATTACATGTAACAGAATTATATAATTTCATTACAAAATAAATGTAACTGTTATAGTTACTGAGAAGAAATGTGTAATTAAATGTTTATCCAATAACTGTGTTTTTTTTTTTGTTTTTTTTTTTGTTTTCAAATTAACTGTTTTCTTCCAAGGCATTGTTAGATGCCAGAGTTTTCTGTCATAGCTATGCAAAGATCTGATTTCAAAAATATTATCTTAGCATAACTATTTCTTTTTTTTAACCTCAGAATGGTCTCAGAGTAAAAAGAGGTGTTAAAGTCTGATTTTCTGGTAGCTGTGCTTTAAAATTAAATCATCATAACCTTAATTCAAGTGATGAAGGATTTTGAAAGGCTGACAGTAATCAGTGTTGACTGTCATCCGAAAATTATTAATGGTTTTATTAAAATTAAAATGTATAAAAGGAATCAAAAAAGTAATCCGTTACATTACTTTAATAAGGTATTTGAAAACTTATTACATTTTAAACAGGGTAACTTGTAAGTAACGTGGAATTTGACTGTAACTTTAATTAAATTTAGACATTTCTGATTTACAATACATGTCACATTTAAATGTCACTGATGCCCAGTAGACTCTGTTGATCAATTTTAAAGTCTGTGTCATACAGTTTTTTGCATCATGTCTGTTGAAAGCATGGAACATGTATGTGTAACCTTCATATTACACAATTACTAGCAATCATTCTCTTATTCTCAGTTATTCCCAATGGTCACGTATGTGAACTTTGCACGGTTGCTTGTGCAAGAGAAAGCATTCTATAAAACATTTATATTTTGATGACTAATTTATGTAATGTATTTAAAATGTAATAAATTCAGCAACATTTGCAATGACAGAATAATCATTAAAAACAGCACTCATAATGCTCTTTCTGCCCTACACTGTTGAGCCATTAATTTCGTTATGTTTTGACAGTGCCACTGAGTCAACCTACGAATGGCTAATTTACAGTCTCTGCATATTAAATTGCAATAGGAGAAAGCATTTCGCCACTGAAAGAATCACACGCACTTCACCTTTAAGCTTCTTAATCTTTCCCCACTTATTTATTCTGCTTGTGTCCCAGTCAGCTTTAAAAATGCAGTGAGAATACTTTGATATTCATCATGGCAACAGTAATATGTTTCCACATTATTAATTTGCAATAAGGGTGACCCTGGAATGGGCAAGTTACTGAGATCACAGCCCTCCAATCTGCACTGTGCCCTTGAGACAGCCACAAACCTCATGTTGCTTGAAAGGAACTGTCCGTGTAATTAGTTTACTGCAATTTGCTTTGAATGAAAACGGGTGGCTAATGTTTTGAAGACAGAAGCTTTTGTTCCTGCGGTGGTTTTGGTCTTTGTCTAGCAGGAATACTTGTTTTCACGCTGGTTCCTCTGCTAGAAAGGCATGTGGGTGTATCTAGTGTGTAATGAAGGAACTGATCACTCTGTAGCTGCCCTGTGCACACACCATCTCATTCAGCGCTGAGAGCGCTTTTGTAATTATTGCTTCCAATTTCTGGCAGCTGCACTGGTGTAGAGACAAGCTTTTAAAAGCCACTTGGACATCCAGTTTAGGGAGGAATGTAGCATGAGGGTTTCTGGGGCTGGAATTTTTTGACTTGCATTTGTCTGGTCCTCTAATATTCTTATTTTCAATGCTGTTCTTCTCTTGAAAATACACTGTATATAAGTAGTAAAAAATCTTTTACTGGCCACTGAAAGATTCTTTGGGGAACCAAAAACTGTTTTGTTCTACAGCATCACTAGAAGACCTTCTTTCTTTCTTTTTTTTGAAGAGTGGAGTGTAAAATAATTTGTCAAAGCTGTCTAGATTGTGAAGGATTTTCAGTGGATCTTCAAAGTATGAATACAATATGCAATTTTAGGACATGGTAATATTCTAACTTCTAAACTAAACCTGTGATACACTCTTAAAATAAAGGTTCCTAATTGGCATAGATTGTTCCATAATTCTATGGAGTACCCTCAAACAAAAGCAAAAGCAATTGAAGATCTGGCAAACTATTCTCGGCCCGAGTCCGACCCGAGCCAGTATTTTTTCCCCCTTCTCCCAAAACAGCATATACTACTGTTTCAGCTATTAAAATAGTTCAGTTTTGTATGCAGTGGCAAAGTGATTATGTCTTTTTTAATCAAAATAATTTAGAAAAAACGTTTTGAATCTTTTTCATTAAATATAACTTTTTGTTTTTAAAGTAATGACAAAGCGGCCAGCGGAAGACTGATCATAGTTTGATAAATTCTGCCTTCTCAAATCATCACGACTTGCCTAAAATAAAATCTTCAAATATAAAACAGTTCTAGTATAAAATAATGTTGTTTTAAACGTTAAAGCTAGATAAATGTGTGTTATTAGGCGCATACCCTATCGTTCGTGCGGAGAGTGGAAGCTAAAGCCGCTCTGCAGGACATGGAGGCGCCAGCGCGATCACTTGCATTTTTTTCAGTGGAAACAATTTAAAATATTCCATCATTTTTGCTGATAAAAGTAAGACTAATACATCATTTCGTAACTGTAAAGGGTCTTTTTTTTATTTGTGTGTACTCACGACATCAACAAAACGTTGCAAACGGTGCATCTATAAAAGAGAAAACAAAACATGACACGCTTTCTGTCGTCTCAACAGGAGCACTTCACAAAAATGAACCGAAACTCAGTGAATACATACCTCACAGACATGATACATATATCTATAGAAAGCTTTAAATTATAACTTAATGAAATAAAGCAAATCGAAAACAAAAACGTTTTCATTATGTAATCTGTAACCACGTTGTTTGTTTTTTTGCTTTTTTTATAACAATGCCATTGATTCTTAAAAAAGGATTATTTCACTTACAGAATAAAAACTTCCTGATAATTTACTAACCCTATGTCATGCAAGATTTTCATGTCATTTTTTCTTCAGTCGAATTTTTCTTTCCATTTAGTGGACTTCAATAGGGATCCCAGGCGAGGAATAAGTGTCGTATCTATTGAAACGATCAGTCATTTTCTGAAAAAAATATAAACATTTATATACTTTTTAATCACAAATGCTCCTGTTGCACATTTCGTCTTGTTCGGTGTGATTTCTGCTTCCAGTTCATTTTCAAGAATACATAATGTTTAAAAACTACACTTTAAACCCTTAAAATGAATAACATTTCTGCAACTATTTAACCATTCATGTAATTTTTACTGTGTTTGCCATGGGACACAAGAGGCACTTTCTCCGACATGCAATAGAAGCATTAAATACATTGAAAACTAAACATAATTACAAAAGTATCGTGTTTATTAATACACAATACAATTTTATTAATTCGTTGTAATCTAAATCTTCAGAAACCATATGATTGCGAAGAACAGACCCAAATTCAAGCCTTTATTTGGGATCTTCATCTCCGTCCCAAGCAGCAAGTCTGTAAGCGACTGTAAGGATCAAAGCCAACGCTGTCGCGCTCTCTACAGATACAAATCTTGCCGCTTCAACAAATGACAGGTTGTACAGCAGGATAATCAAACGCTCATTGGCTCTCGCCTGCTTTGTCACAGATTCCGACATGCAGTGTTTCTGGTGAGGTGTGTCTGAATAAGAAATGCGTGCCTTCACGGAGTGGATCGGGATAATAATCTGGATAATATATTCGGCAAATAACCACTTAACTTTTGTTCTGCACCTCACACAAACCTACCGTATTACGTCAGAGAGGACAGCGGCTGCAATGCATCGTCATTTAGATTACTTTTGAAACTGCTTTTGACATTTCTGCAATAAATAAATGATTGTGATTGCACTTATATGTCTGTCATGTTTTTCTTTACACTGTACAGAAATATTTCTGTTTAGGTTTAGGAGTGTGATTAGCGACTATAAATTTTTTTTTATGCTATATTGTTACTAAAATGGCCATTTCCATGCATTTCCGTTTTATGTCAGTTACGTTTTATATCATTTTATATTCGCCATAAAATGAGTAGGTTTAGGTTTGGGGGTAGGTTAAGGGGTCTAAAAATCTAAAATCGCTTATGGATAAAATAATAAAAATGCATATTCGCTTTAAAATGGGTAGGTTAAGGGGACTAAAAATCGAAATCGTTTATTGATAAAAAAAAAAAAATGCATTGATACGAATAGCTTAATGATATGAAAGATGCGTAAACATTACACGCTTTTTAGCTAAAAATACGTAGCTATTTGTACGTTTTAGATGTTGAAATTCATCTAAATTCTACGTTTCAGCATCAATAAAAACGTACAAAAATGTACGTTTTGTGCTTGTAAGTGTAGTAGTACCCACGTATAAACAATGAGACCAGGTTGCAATGTCAGATAATTTTGAAGACTGCTATTTGGACCTTCAACACCTTGATCCCCATTGAAATCCACTATATGGAAAAAAAAAAAAATCCAGGAATGTTTTCTCCTTAATTTCTTTTTGACTGAAGAAAAAAAAAAACGTTTTCCACCATAAACAGTCTTTTATGCAATGGAAAGCAAAAAGCCTTCATGGAACCATCATTTCCAATAAAGAACCTTTTTTTAAGAATGTATCTTTTTCTAGGTTGATCTAGAAAAATAAAAAGTGAAGAACTATTATTGAACACCGAGTCACAATAAGTTGAACACGAGACAATTCTCTGTTGTTCATCCATAATGCTGAATGACATCTGGAGAATGAAACCATCACATAAGAACCAAATGAAAAAAGTTTTAGAACAACGTGTTGATGAGTCCCTGACATGCCATCTCCACTGAGATCCACGGGTCACGTCAATAATACAAGAGTGACAAGCTACACAAAGAGGCATATTGATCCCACCCTTTCATCTCCTGGCCTCCCCCCAGTGCTCAGTCTCACTCCTTCCCACATATCAAAGCTCTGCTCATACAGGCATATACATCAGTATTGTGCAGCATTCACAACTGAACTAAAAACAACATATGAATACACAACATCCTGAATGATGTTCCCAGTTGAATACAAAATTAAAAAAAAATGTACCAATCCCTTTTTAAAGATGTTTACTCACATCTAAACAACACTGCAACACAAACAACTATACTGCCCTTTATCTCTCTTTGCATTCATCTCACAAGCACCAAGTAAACATTACAATAAGCCACATGATCTCAAACTGCAACAATGCCTACGATAGATGCCTGCATAAAAACTCAATTCAGCTTGTGCAGTGCCATCTCTCCCTGCATTAGCCGAGCAGTGTTTAAAAAGCCCCAGTGTCGTTTGAGTCCCTTCTGCCACTCTGCTTTGGAATTACTGATATCAGGTGCATATTCATTTCAGCTAGAATGAAGGGAGGAGAGATGGAGTGATAACGGCCGAGAAAGGGGGGGAAAAGAGGTAGAGATATGAGCAGAAGTGAATAATGCGTGCATTCTAATGAAGCACACAGTAAAACGGTGCACATCCAGAGAGGTTGACATTTCCTTGACCTTCAGCCCTGGAAACAGCAGCAGACTGAAATGAAGAGAAAGAAGAGAGTGCTAATGAGGATGACACCGAGAGAAATGGCTCCCTTGGGCCACGTGCCAAACCCCCAGCACACCACCCTCCAAACCTCATAGCAGAGACTGAAGCAGGACATTGATACGTGGCACCATGTGGAGATGTGATCAATGTTAAGACCTGGATACTCAAAGCGGAAGCGCTTTATTTGAACTCCGCTCAATAATTCCGATTTTAAAGCAAAGTGATTTGTCAAAATGGATTTGGATTTCTGTTTGAGCCCTTCATCAGTGTTTGATCCAAGTTTAGCTGGTTAGCATGGGCCATTTAGCTGTAACTACACCGTTACATTGGCGAAAGGTATCTTTCTCTAAAGCACTAATAATTAAGTGTAAGCAATATGTTGCCTTTTTTCTACTATCATAGTAAATGTGTCCAATATTTCTTAAAAGTGTGAATGTGGACTCCTATTTAACCTCATTACTGTCCGCTGCCATTGACTTCAGAGCTCAGGAGCGTCAGTAGCGATGCTTGGGGGCGTTTTAGTGGTTCCACAGACCAATCAGTGTTTTCACCATGTCATTTTTGTGTGAATTATTAGCCACATGGCATTTTCATCTCAGGTGACTGACTCTCAAAAAAAAAAAGGATTCAGAAGCGAGTGAAGATGATGAATGCAGGTCATGTACTTCTGAGATGAATGGGAATGTTAACAGACAGATCTCAGGTATTACAGACCTCCAAAGTTCTAAGAATGATCTGAAAAGCTCTAAGCCCGGCTCATGAATGTAAATTAGGTGATGTAACGTTCCTCTCGTGGTTGTAACTGATTCTCTGAAAAGCAGGTAAGTGGGTGCTAGAAATATTAGAATTACCGCTTACAGATTGATCGCTCAATCGATGATGATAATGATGATGCAATTGGCCATAAGAGGTCCTCATTGGGGTTTTATGTTGTTACTTCACACTGCAGTCAAGCAAAAATACAAAAATTAAAACCTAAAATTTAGAAAATCATTTGATTTAAAGGGATAGTTCACCCAAAAATGAAAATTACCTCATGATTTACTCACACTCAAGCCATCCTAGGTCTATATGACTTTCTTCTTTCAGACGAATGCAATTGGAGTTTTATAAAAAAAATAAAATAAAAACAAAAACGTATGGCTCTTCCAAGCTTTATAATGGCAGTAAATGGGTGTTGAGATTTTGAAGTCTGTATCCATCCATCCATCATAAAAAGTGCTCCACACAGCTCTGGGGGCTAATAAAGGCTTTCTAAAGTGAATGTGTTTGTGTTAGAAAAATTTCCATATTTAAAACTTTATAAATCGTAATCTCTAGCTTCCACTAACTGTCGTACATCATGAGGTTGTGAAGGGAACGCGCCTCCCGATCTACATATATCCGTCTATGTTCGCACAAATAATTTGTGATCCAGCTTCACCTACAGCAGAAGTGAGTATAAAGAGTTGTTTTATGAATCTTTGTGATCGCCTTTCCT
>JAHKKF010532820.1:0-15548 GCA_019740295.1 Labeo calbasu
TCATATTCTGCTTCATATTCATATTCGTTCATATTCTGCTGTTCTGTGGCCACGGATTTGCGGGTCTTGTTTTTATCTCCTACAGATGACTTGCAGGATCCTGTATGTTATGCTACATTAGTTTTAATCGTTTAATGACCACAGCGTCTTGTATCCATTGGCAACACGCACGATTTGTGTGGATTGCGAGTGACGTCGCAGGTAGCAGAGAGTGCAGGTGGCGATTGCGAGGGACACTGTAATTTAGTTTCTTTTTTCTTGTCTTCACCACCTGGCTACTGTTGTAAAATGTTGAGAGATTCAATTTAAAAAAATAAATATATAAAATAAAGTAAAAAAGTAAAATAGACTGCAAATGATGTCACTTGCGGAAGTGCAGCGTCTGAGAGTGCAGGTGCATGTCTGCAGCCAGACCCTATTGGGGATGTTTGGTTATATAGAGAGAAAGAAACAAATTCAACAAAAAGTGTTTAAAGCAAGTATATATTCCCGCGGACAGGAGAAGAACCGGGATACTGGAAGCGATAGCGCTACTATTCACCTTAAATGAGCGTGGCGGGCGGATGTTTTTTTTTTTTCTCGCTTCTCACTAAACATGTGAAGACTAGACTTTTCCAAGTAAAACGCTTCTTAAAACGAAACCAAGACCACCAGTGTAATTCCAAACATTTATATCAATGTCTAAATTTGACAGACATCGGATAATACACAGATACATGTCCAAACAAACAGAAAACTCACTGGCCTATTCCCTAGCAACAAAAACAATCTTCAAGACAATTGTGAAGAACAAGTAAACTTTAACCAAAAAACATTACTTATTCAACTCTTGCAGCGATCATTTGTATGAAATGAATCACAAACAAACACAAGTTTACAGTCTTAAAACATGACAGTGACGGTACAAATTTTGGATCCTTGTTTTCTATTGTTCTTCTCTCAAAATGCTGGTGAACTTTGAAAAGCATATGTCTAGAATCCCATCCAGATTGGGAATTGGTCCATTTCTTAACAACAGACATATCCTGCATGTTTGAGTAAATCTGGAGGCCATTATCTTTGGTAGCAGCTTGACTAATAATTTGGGATTTCTGGACATCAAGGAAGCCTGAATCTGTCCAGTCCAAGATACTAATTTTCCCAATATGTAAGTTTGGAAAGTCTGAAGTCAGCCCAACGACTGGTTGATTTGTTTGATAGAATAATGTTCAAAAACTACAATAAAATTGACAAAAGGGTTGTTTTGACACATAGAGATGATACATCATCTTTTGACCATTAAAAAATAATTTATGATGCCATTTATTATCCATTAAACAAAAATAAGGTTTAAATTATGTAAAAATGAAGAGAAACACTGACTCATGGCTAGATTAAATTAAAAAAACAAGTTTACAAAGCAAAGTATACACTTAGAAATGACAAACGTACATGAACGACTGTAATACTATTATGCTCAGCACAGTCTTATCAGAGTCTGTAGCAGATGCACAATTCACAAACACAAAGCAGTGTGGAAACAAACAATTCTCCATGATCCAGCATCGATAACTGGCTATTTTTTGGGTGGTTAACTGGTCTTTGGTCATTCCACATAAGCAGGGTTGTATGGAGGTTGAGGTGAGGTGTAGTTTGTGGGAATCGCTGGTTGAACCGGTGGTTGCAGAGGGTACATGATCTGACCACCGTCATATGCAGCCTGGCTGTAGGGAGCAGGAAACTGACCTGCTGTAAAATGAAAACCAGCAGATAAAACAATATTGGTTGTTTGGTAATTAAAAATTGGATTGATAATTTTTCCCTTGTTTTCAGTTATCTGCGTTAGTCGCACCATTGCGAAATCAATTTCTTCGCCCACTGTCGCCACAATCCTGCTCTCAAAAACTCACATAGTTACGCAAGAGTTTATTCTTGGCTTGTGAACTAACAGTTCTGCAGCTGTTTTCGCACAAAATGGAAAAAGAAGTACGTTTTTTAGCTCCCACAGCATCCACTTTTTACAAGACATTTTAATTGGCTCCTAGTTGCTGTCTTGCTTGTTGGAGCCGGAGTACGCAACTGAAGGCTGGTTCTACAAGTACAAGTATGGCAAATTTGTTGCAACCTGAACTTTTTGTTTTCTAGACTTAAAATAATAAAAGTTCAACAACATTTGGTCTTGTAAAATGCGCCAGACTTTATTCATCCCAAAACGGTTAAAATAGGCAGATAAATTAATAGCCCCCATATTAATTTTTTGTAACGCTTTCAGGTAGATGTTTGCAGATCTTACCAGCCTCCTGATATGTTGGTGGTGGTCCTGGTGCATACGTTTGCTGACATGGTCCAGTCAGAATGGGTTGCCCTCCATAAGCTGGCTGTAGATTAGTAGCCACAGGCTGGTGATTTGAGTACTGTGGGTGATGTGTAGTCATGACTGTAGTACTTGACTGCACAGCTTCTACAAAAGATGATTTGAAAGCATTAAGTATGCATAAAACCCACATGCAGCTCTTTGTACACATATATTGACACTTACGCTGCGTGTGTCTCATATGTCTTTTCATCAGGCAGAACCAGATGATGGACACCGAAATGAACACTGCGAAAAACACTATCGTGGGCACAACCATGGGCACAATGGATGGGCCTTCCATTGGATGGGGAAAATTCAATATTTCAAGGTTTCTGGACAGATTAGTGAAAAAAAACATAAGAAACATTAGAAATTGAGTGTTGATTCAGCCGATTCAGTCTTTAAATAACAAGCTAAGCTTTGGGCCGATCTTTTTCTGAAAGTGTTGCTATCAGAAGAACGTTTTTAGAATTTATTGCATTGTTAATTTGTCTTTTTGTTAATTAAATAAAAATGGTCAGAATTACAACTAGAGTTACAGCTGGTTGCTGTTGGTTCTTACAAAGAATATACTTAATTTACATTTAGCCTGAACAGTACTTAAAATCTTTATTCTGACACTTATGAGTTAGATTGATGAACAAATCATCCAGCTGACCCAAACTGAATTGTGAACATTTTCGCAAATCAGAATAGTGATGTAAATGAATCAGAGAAGGGTTAGCTGACCATAACTGCAAATTGAAATTTTTTCAAAAATCATAATAGTTAAGTTAGGGCTCAGGAAAGGGTTAACTGACAAAAACAATACTGTGAAACCTTTTGCAAATCAGAATATTGAAGTTAAGGACTCAAGGAAGGTTACAACAACCAAACTCTGTGAAGGATTGCACAAATCGCAATAATCTGTTAAAGACGTGTATAAGATGATTTAGCTGATAACTTGGAAACTGTTCCAACAGCACCATATGACACTATCATACAAGAAAAAGGGAGCAAAGAGAAACACTGACGTGATAAAACGCGATTGTGAAGGTTTTCACAAATCGAGCTCGACCTAAAACAATGATTTTGCATCTCGGCACTAACCGACGCTAAACATGATGAACGCCAATCTTTCACATTATAGAGGACTTACTAAGGGATTCACTGTGGGGAAAAAATCACAAATCAAGCTGGAGAAGATGACTCCGGTTTCAGTCTTGTAAGTGCGCACGTTTTGGAGCTATAGGCATTGTAAAATTAAAAGTCGCTACGAAAAAAAAAAGATTTCGACCAGTTCACACCCTTTCAACTTGTATTTCTCAGGCTGAGAAGTAAGGGATAACCGCTATACTGGTAATGGACGAGGCGCAGGCTTGCAGAGAGAAGTTCTCTGCCGAGTTAATAGCTGTCTTGAAAGTCCAGGCAAGAAATTAGAATTTGTTGTTTTCGGTAAATTACGTTATCCCGCTACAATCACGTTAGTCACTAGGCAACATAGATGCGCACACGGGACGAGGCAAGCCATTTTACGATTCCTAGACGAAATCACTTGCCTGTGATCAAAGATAGTGAGAGCTGATGTTTTGGGAATATAGCCAAATTCATGCTAATCATTAGCTCTCCAACAGCTTTAATATGTTTGGCCACCTGAACCTAAGGTTAGGACTAGATAATTGGTAAACCTGATAAAAGGACAGAAAAAATTATCCAAATAAAATAAATAGTTTTATATATTTCAAAACAACAAATGTATCAACATTGCTGGGAAGGTTATTTTGGAAATGTAATAGGTTACAGATTAAGTTACCTTATTTAAAATGTTATAAGTAGTGTAAGTATTCCAATTGCTTTAAAAGTAATGTAAGATGAAACCCCCTTTGTAATTGCAAACATTTTCATAAGTAACAGTAATTTAACTATTCATTGTTTCTCAGTAACTTAAACTGATTAGTTACATTTTTTTTAATTAAATTACATAATTTTATTACATGTAACTAGTTACTCTGTATGTGTACAGTATGTACATTGAGCACTGCATATATTTTTTTTATTTCGTGCTGGTCAATTATAAACAATAAATAGTTGAACTTCTAGCAAAAACTAGAGAGAATTGTGTGGGGCCCAGGGGCCGCTGCTGCAAATATTTGAGTGGCTCCTTCCCTAACAGATATAATCTCACTCCAAACTTTTTCCAAAACATGAGAGCCCTGTTTATAACCAAAATATGAGTGTCATACCGCAAACTATCTTTACTGTGGTAAAAAAATAAAAATAAAAATAAATAAAAAGTTTTTTCAAGTGTTTAAATGTATTTTGAATTACATTGCAATTGTGTTCTAGAGTAAAATTTCTGTAAATTAACAGATAATGTCCTGGCAGAAGATTACCAGCACCTTTTCAGTTTTCTACAGATTTTTCTTACAGTCTTTGATTAAACAAACAATTAGACACTTACCTACCGTCACCGTGAATAAAACTTTAGAAAAGAGCAGAAGAACCGTATTGTTGTAGACGTAGCACAGCTCATCCACTTCAGTAGCTCGTTTCGTGCTTATGGCGTATTTCCTGATGATAAGTATTTCTTAACAAGTGGCTGTAGTGCCTCTCCTATGCAAGAAACTCAACAAAACCAAAAACCACCAGTATAACATGTGAAGCATAGATAGCACACATACGTCTGCAAGAAAGTATTAAAGATCACTTGATCTGGAAAGCATCTCCTGTGTACAAACCTCTGACAGACTTCTGTAAGATGTCAGTTTTACATACATTCAAAATCATAGATATCTTAAAGACATCTAATAGATGTCTATTTGACATCTGATAGGAATTGTGCTATAGACGTATTGCAGATGAGGAAACACTTTATTAAATACGTCTTACAGATGTAAATGCAGACATCAAATAGATGTCTCCGAGATGTACGTGTGCTACTGATATTAAATACACAATTCTATAAATACCAACAGACAGAATGTATCTGAGACAAAACTCACTTCCCAGTTAGCACAGATGTAGTCAAAGATGCAAGATGTCTGTTAAAGATCACTTGATCTGATAGCATCTGCTGTGTACAACATCTGACAGACGTCTGTAAGATGTCAATTTTTGTTTTTTGGGTGTTTTCCCCTTTTATTATGAATGGACAGTGAAGAGCAGACAGGAAGTGAAGTGGGAGAAAGAGGGGGCAGGATTGGGAAAGGTCCTCAAGCTGGGACTCAAACTCAGGATGCCCGTAGTGTAACAGCACTGTATGTCGGCGCACTTGCCCACTAGGCTATCGGCACTGACAAGATGTCAGTTTTACATACATTCTAAGTGACAAACATCTTAAAGACATCTAATAGACATCTATTTGACATCTGATAGGAAACGTCCAATAGACGTAGTGCAGATGAGCAAACACTCTAAAAAATATGCCTTCCAGATGTAAATGCAGACGTTAAATAGACGCCTCTGTAATGTATGTGTGCTGTCAGGGTTCTGTAAATCAGATACAAAACAATTTCTTCTTTAACTATGAACTCTGATAGTCAATTCCACTCTTGCTTAGTTTGATTGGCTTGAAATGAAACAACAGACACATTCACAATTTAACAAAATAAATGGACAATGGATACATCTTTGGTTGAAGGAGAAGTCCACTTTCAGAACTTCCACTTCCACGTCCACTTCCAAGATGTTCATGTCTTTCTTTCTTCAGCTGTAAAGAAATTATGATTTTTTTTCGCCATTTAATGGACTGATATGGTGCCCTGATTTTGAACTTCCAAAATGCAGCTTAAATGCAGCTTCAAACGATCACAGATGTGTTTGTAAACGATATCAACCAAGGAAGAAGTGTCTTATCTAGCAAAACGCTCATTTATTTTCATTAAAAAAAATTAAATTTAAATACATTTTAATCTTAATCTTGTCTTGTTCTCCCTGAACTCTGTGTATTCTGACTCAAGGCAGTTAGGGTATGTCGAAAAACTCCAATCGTATTTTCTCCCTCAACTTAAAAAATTATTTCAAAATCATCCTACATCGCTGCAGAAGTACCGACCCAGTCTTTGTAAAGTGAACATGCAAAGAAGATCAAACACCCTTAACAAAAAAGGTAAAACAGTGAAACAGGACAATTTTGAAGTTGAGGGAGAACATGAGATGGGAGTTTTTCAACATACCCTAACTGTCATGAACCGGAAAAAACAGTTCAGGCAGAGTGAGACAAGACGAACGTCTGACATTAAAAAGTATATGAATTGTATTATTTTTATGAAAACAACTGATCGTTTTGCTAGATAAGACCCTTCTTCCTTGGCTGGGATTGTTTACAACCACATTTGGGATCATTTGAAGCCACATTTAAATGGCAATTTAGAAGTTCAAACTCGGGGCACAATAGAAGTCCACTATATGGAAAAAAGTCCTGAAATGTTTTCTGACTGAATGAAGAAAGACATGAACATCTTGGATGACAAGGGGTGAGTACATTATCTGTCAATTTTTTGTTCTGGAGTGGACTTCTCCTTTAAAATAGAGAGAAAGAAACAAATTCAAGCATAAATACGCAATATTAATGAACAACAATGAAACTTGTATTCTCAACGCCATGGGAACAGGATACCTACTAGAAAACCAAAAACGGAAATCATTTTGATGGTTTACCATCTTAGTTGTGGTCATTTCGTTTGCAGATCTTACCAGCTTCCTGATATGATGGTGGTGGTCCAGTTGACATAGATTGGCCTCCGTAAGGTTGGTACAGAAGGTACTGACCGCCCTGAACGATGGCTAACGATGTGTGTAAACAGAACCTAAGATTTAATTGTAAGACATGTTCTCTTCTTGGGAGTGAAGAGGGAAATGATGGGAGGATGGTATTTCCTCTACAGTTCCTGTTCTCCTAATCTCACAAAATAATGGCAGCTCTGTCCAAAACGTAGTTTTGATGGTGCTCTATTATGTTTAAATCTACTTGATTATGCCAAAAATTAACCATTAAACGGAGAAAATGTGAGCCGTTTTAAAAGTAATTCAATTTTTTTAACCTGTGTTGTGAATCACTTGTTTCGAGGTTTATGTTAAATGTTTCAGAGACACTCTAGAAACAACCTTTAGTCACTGTAAAATGAGATTAATAATCGTTCTGAGTAGGGCTGTTGCTAACAATTATGGTAATCGAGTAATCGGACATGAAGAAACAGAACAAAGACACAGACTAAACCTAGCAGAACTGTGGCAACGTCTCCAAGATGCTTCACGAAACCTACCTGCAAAGCTACAGTACTGTTTAAAGTTTTAGGCACATGTGTAAAAATGCTGTAAAATATGGAATGCTGTCAAAAATAATGTCATAAATAGATTTTCTTTAGCAATTAACTTATATTAACTAAATTAAATCACCATCCTTTGCATTTAAAACAGTTTTTGGAGACATTGCCACAGTTCTTCTGGATTTTGCTCATCTGCAACACGTGTATTGGACGTTTCCTATCAGATGTCAAATACATGTATATTAGATGTCTTTAAGATGTTTATGAAAGACACCTGTCAGACAGATCTTTAACAGACATCTTGCAGACGTATGTGTGCTAGTTGGGGTCACACTACAGCGAAAGATAGAAATAACTGACTTAAAACCATTTTTAGCTGGTGAAAATACTAGTGTTCTTTATAGTTGGTTTCATGACTGATGCTATTGAGCTGCGAACTGGCATATTTGGTGTTTGAGCCCATTCTTTAATGAAATACATTGCAATATTTAAATATAAATTAACGGTTTATTATAATAAATATAATAAAACTAAAAGGTGTTCATTATAGTTGTCAAATATATGAACACTTCATAGTTAGTTTCATGACCAAATTATTCTGCTCAAACGTTACTTAAGTTAGAAAAGTTTTTACCAATGTCGTGTAACTTTAGAGAAATAAATTTGTGAATATCGCACGTCCAACGTCAAACCAACTTTATTCCAGTATTACCGTCTTTATAACAATAGGAAAACATTTATAACACTAACATCATTTCAACAAGTACTTGCACACACAACTATCTCCACATGCTTTCGCTGGCGAGGCGACCGTTACGAAAATGAACTATGGTTGCACTACAAATTAAACCAAAAACCATGGTTACTATAGTTAAACCATGGTAACCACGCTATAGTTTAATCATGGTATTTCTAGTAAAACTCTTGTCAGTACACCAAAATACACCGAAAAACATGGTTACCCTTTTACTATAATAAAACCATGGCTGATTTTTGCAAGGGAAACGCGCAAAACCAGTGTTTAGAAAAATGACAAATGATTCAAAGTTGGAAACATGTAAAACATAAAAGAGAGGAATATCGGAAAAATTTGCAAAACGAGCGCTGCCTTGTACTACATCCGAACAAGGGAGGAAAAGGAAAGAAAACACCGTCCTGTTTTCGTTGTTCAGAAACATTGATTTACACGAAAAGCAAGTCTAAAACGTTTTCTTAGACACTTACCTACTACAGTCGTGAATAATCCTGTTGACAGGAGAGGAACCGGGATACTGTAGCGCTTCACCTTCAGTGGGGAGGGGGCATGATGTCATGGTGTTTTTTCCTGCTGCTTAGGGCCTGGGTGTAAGCCCTACGCTGGGCTTTGCAACGTCCAACTTTACGATAAATATTTACACCTGTTGCACCAGCTAAAATTACGATCAACTACGCCCGGCGTAGACGATGCGCGTCCACGCAAACACATTCTCCCGCAGTGATAGCTGAGACGACATCCACGCTGCAATGGCTACAATTAATAAAAAAAAAACTGAATTGCTCAAGACATCATAACAAGTGAAGCCACCGCGAAATAATTTCATTAACAAAATATTTCCTGACATGTCCGCGTTTTTGTATCCGAGATCTCCCTGCACATTCCCATGACATATTTCTTCATACTAACACTAAAAATAGAGGCGACAGGTTAAGTAAAACATAATGAATGTAATACACTGCTTCTCTCTAGAGTTATTTTTTTTCTAGCTATCCAGTTTATGTACAATGAATGTCTTTCCTGAGGTAAATGTGAATTTACGTGACAGTTGTGCATTTTAGCCTACTGACTTAGTCTCAGACGTAGCACTACGCCGAGATGGTGCAACGGGTATAAATTCTACGCACGACTTAAAGCGCATTTTAGGTCCAGCCTAGTCTTACAACCGGGTGTACGTCCAACTGGTGCAACCGGCCCCTAGGTGTATTAAGACCAGTGTTGTGGGTAACGCGTTACAAGTAACGCGAGTTACGTAATAATATTACTTATATTCAAGTAACTAGTAAAGTAACGCATTACCTTTGAATTTCTAAGAAAATTGTTACTGAGTTGCTTTTTCAAATAAGTAAGGCCAGTTACTTTTTTCCCCATTTATTGATTGACAAGTTTTCTGTCCGGAGATTGGGAGTAAACATGATGTTACTGTATTGTAGACTAAATGTGAATAGGCATGAATTCGTCTCACTCACAAAAAGTAGATCCAGTATTCCTCAAAATGAATAAAAACAGAATGAAATGCAAACTCAGAATATGACGCAACCCATTTTATTAACCAGTGTCTTTGCAGCTGACTTTCGATGATGCAATTCAATCATACTAATTTAAGCAAAAATTACTTTAGATAAAATAACATTTGTGCTTCATTTTTTTAATAGCTGAAGAGTGATCTCCTGCATAAATGTACTTTTCTTTCAGACTAAGATTAATTCATTTCACTTTTGGTGTAAAAGGGCTTTTACATTAGAATTGTTTCATATTAAAAACAAAGAAGCAAGCCCTGCCCAGATTTAAAAAGTAATGCAAAAGTAACTTAACGCAGTACTTTCCATAAAAAGTAACTAACGTAATTAGTTACTTTTTCAGGGAGCAACGCCAAATTGTAATGCATTACTTTTGAAAGTAACTTTCCCCAACACTGATTAAGACTAGTCCTTTCGGCAAAACGAAACAAAGGCCACCAGTGTACTTCGAAACATTTATTTCAATGTCCAGCTCTGACAGACATCGGATAATACACAAATACATATGTACAGACAAACAGAACATGCCTGAGGCTAAACCCACTGGCCCAATCCTTACCAACAAAAACTCTCGTCAAGAACAAGTGAAATTTAACCAAAACACATAACTCTTGCAGCGAAATAAACCAATACACATTCACAAACTAGAGTTGTAAAAAGGTACCAAATTCGGTACTTTCGGTACTGAAATTTTAAAAACGTCCATTTCCCGCTCACATTTAAGCGCCGTTGAGCCGATCACGCGCTCAACGGATATGACTGTCTGTAATTGGCTACAAGGATAAGCACTTCACGCTCCGAGCGCTCACACATAAGCAACGGGAGCGTTTGAAAGCCGCGTCTGTCAGTGGATCCGTCTATGTGCAGATATATTAGGGATCCGCTGACACACGCGGCTTTCAAACGCTCCTATTGTGTTTATGTGTGAGCTCTCGGTGAGGAGCGTGAAGCGCTTATCATTGTAGCCAATCACAGTCATGTCTGTTGAGCGCGTGAACACTATGGCCAATCAGCGATGTTCAAAACTCGGCTCAACGGCGCTCAAATGTGAGCGGGAAATGGACGTTTTTAAAAATTCAGTACCGAAAGTACCGAGCCCGGTACCTTTTGACAACTCTATCACAAACCAACTCAAGTTTACAGTCTTAAAACATCTTGGATCCTTTTAGTCTGTTATTCTTACAAACAAAACAGCGGTGAAATTCGAAAAGCGTGTCTCTAGAATCCCATCCAGATTGGCGACTGGTCCATTTGTTAACAACAGACATACCCTGCACTGTTTGAGTGGATTTGGAGCGCTGTTATCTTTGGTAGCACCTTGACTAGATATTTGGGTCAAGATGCTCATTTTCCCAATATGGCGCTCCAATGATTGTTGGTTTTATGATTAGCTTGATACAGTACATGACGTAACGGCAACATGAAACATGGTTCAGTATCTTTAGACATCTTCCGAGCATCACCAATATGCTTTGGAAGTGCTGATGAACTTGGGCAGTTTATTATGTCAAAACTTAAAAACTACATTTTAACCAGTATCTAACACTGTCAGTGAGGTGTTTGGTATCGTTCATCATGTTTCAGAAAGACTGAGTTGTGAAATTGCTGCCATTCGGTTCTCTTTAAGCATTTACTGGCGCTTGGCTTTGTATGGTCGTGAGCGTTTCCGCCGGTCAGGTTTGCGTTGTTTGTGGAGCCGGCCAATGCTTACGCCTTGTCTGCGACGCACAGAGATGTTCTGCTCCACCAGACTGGCCAACATACCTACAAAACAGCAAAAGGACATTTGATTAAAGCTTTAAAAGATGTCCTGCACATTTTGAACATCTCCTTTGTCTGACACACCCATTTCAGGTCTACTAATGAGCTGATGACCTGAATCAGGTGTGTTTGATGAAGAAGATCATGTGCGGTGTTGGAAGGGCTATAGCAGGGGTGGCGAACTTCGGTCCTGGAGAGTCGCAGCCCTGCATAGTTTTGCTTCAACCCTAATCAAACGCACCTGAACAAGCTAATCAAGGTCTAAAGGGTTACTAAAAAGCAACAGGCAGGAGAGTTTTAATTAGGGTTGGAGCTGAACTCTGCAGGGCTGCGGCTCTCCAGGACGGGAATTCGCCACCCCTGGGCTATAGGAACATGGTTGGGAACCTATTAGACTTACTTTCTTTTGTGGGACACAAAGAAGACGTTCAGCTGAACGTTCACGCTGCCATTTTTGTGGCACATAAGGATTCTCGAAAACATCTTATTTTGAATTCCACGGAAGAAAGAACACTTTTTACCTTCTTGTGCCAGCATTGATATGAAGGTGCAGATGAATTCATCGTAGTTATGTGTCCTCCTTTGGTCATCGATCTGAAAATGGACAATACAAAGTATATCTTTTTGGAAAGTCCTGTGAAATCATTTTCTTGTTCGCAAGGAAAACCTTTACTTACCTTATACTTTTTCCTTTTCTCCACTTCTTCTTTCAAACACACTTCATAGTTGGCAATGTCTGCTTCCACATACTTCAGCAAGGCCAGCAACTCCTGTGAGACAGAAACCCTTAAGTTCATGGAAAGTTGCATCGCTAACTCATAACAAACATCGCTGTAGTGTGGGTATTGTCTTACTTTAGGAGTGTATTTTTCTCCTTGAGGTTTGGTGCTGGTTTCAGCATTGGTGGACGGCAGGTTCTCCTTGTTCGGTTTGACATCCGCTGACTCTTTGACGTCCTCCTGTTTCATCTCCACCGATGGTCCTTCCTTCACTTCCTCCTGTCCTCCTGGACCAGTCGTCTCTTCTTTTTCTTTCTTCTCCACACCACCTGTTTTCTTTACCCCTTCCACTGTTTCTGTTAAATGAGATTGAGGTTATCCAAACCAGTGTGCAAGAGTCTTCTACAAAATATATTTCAATTGTTAAATGTAGTGCTGTCAATTGATTTTAAAAAATTAACTAACTGATCACACATTTTTCTGAATTAATCGCGATTAATCACGCCTAACATTAACAAGTTTTTAAATATACTTTTTTATTGCAATAATTTCACATTCAATCTTTAAATAAATCTAGAAACAACATGCTTAAATTAGTGCTGTCAATCGATTAAAAAAAGAAAAAGAAAAGAAAAACTAATTAATTGACTAATTAACGCAATAAATTGCGATTAATCACAACTAACATTAATGTTTTTAAATATACGTTTATATTGCAATATTTTACATTCAATCTTCAAATTAATGTAGAAACAGCATGTTAAAATTGGTGCTGTCAATCAATTAAAAAAATAATTATTCGCACATTTTCCTGAATTAATCGCGATTAATCGCAATTAATCCCACCTAACATTAAAGTTTTTAAATATACTTTTATATTACTATAATTTCACATTCAATTTTCAAATTAATGCAGAAATGACATGTTAAAATTAGTGTTGTCAATTATTTGAAAAATTAAGTCATTGCACATTTTTCTGAATTAATCGTGATTAATTCCACCTAACAATCAAGTTTTTAAATATACTTTTATATTGCAATAATTTCACATTCAATCTTCAAATTAATGTAGAAACAACATAAAAACTGTATTTTTTTATATTTGTTAAACATTTTGGGTATCACTAATACCATATAATACCTATAGCTATTCAACTTTACAGTATTATTGAGAGCTAACATAGACAGAAGCAGCAGTTGTGAGTGGGATGGCCCCACCCCTGCGTTAAATATTTTTAACAACATTAAACTGTAAAAATGAATTGCCTCTAATTTTGAAAATCTCATTGTTTTGAACGTGAACAAGTACCTGTAGGTGGCAAGGCGTACATGACGCCATCCTCTTGCAGTCGCAGCGTCGTGGAGCTCACCAGCGGCCCCAAGTCCCGGACGGCTCGATTGTGTCGGGCGTCCAACCTGAGCAGCCCCTCCTCTTCTCCAAACAGCACACGACTCAAGTGGGGCACCACGGGGCTAGAGGGGCGCGTAGCTGCTTGCGATCTCGCGGGCGAGCGCAGTGGCGAGTTGAACGCACTGCCGATTTCTGAGGCCGTATCGGTGCTTTCGTTACTGGGCGTGGGCGACGGCTGGCAGGCCGAGGTGATGCTGATCCCACCCGTGCGACCCTCGGTACGTACATTCAGAGGTGTGGAACCAGTTGTTGCAATGGAGTCCTTCCTTTGGACTTCCTTTTTGAGTTTCTCGGCTAAAACGCTGAGTGCTAGCTGACCCTCCATTGCTGCAACCGCACCCACTCCACTGCGGCCCATGGTGCGTGCACGTAGACCAACCTTTCTTCGGACCCTGCTGATCATACAGACAACCGGTGACGGTCCAAAACGTACTCTATTTAAGTGCAAACATGTCATCATGTTATAAGGGTCACTATAGGAACTCTATCGCCCTCTTGAGTACTGGAGGTTTGTTACTGCTGCAAGAACACATTAAATATGTTCAGATTTAACACTTTCATAGTTTTTTACCTGCTTGTGGCACCTGCAGTGCTGCACTCCTCCTCTTCGTCATCATCGTCATCCTCGTCATCAGAATAAGGGGGCTGAGGCGGGCCAGGTAGGCGTGAGCGACCAGCAGCAAGATCCTCCTCTTCCTGTCAATCAACAAGTTTACTGAATGAAAGCACCGCTCATGCTAACTATTCCAGATATTCTGAAATGTAACCGATCTTACCTGCATGGGGGACTTGGCGTAGTTGTGGTTGTCCAGGAAAGCTGGTAAACGCTGGACGATGGGATTGGGATTGGGGTTCGGGCTGGGAACAGGTAGAGGGGCTGGTGGCGGAGCAGCCCCTGTTGGCAAGGCAGCAGGTTTAGCCATGGGTCTGAGTTTTCCAGCGGGACTTGGGAGAGCGGCGGCACCTTCCTGAGTTTCTGAAGTGTCATGGGAGATGTTTTAGATTCAATTTTTGAATCCCTACATTACTGAATAATGCTTAAAGGAGAAGTCCACTTCCAGAACAAAAATTTACAGAGAATGTACTCACCACCTTGTCATCCAAGAAGTAAATGTCTTTCTTTCTTCAGTCGTAAAGAAATTATGTTTTTTGAAGGAAACATTTCAGGATTTGTCTCCATATAATGGACTGATATGGTGCCCCGAGTTTGAACCTCAAACGATCCCAAATGCAGTTGTAAACAATTCCAGCCGAGGAAGAAGGGTCTTATCTAGCGAAATTATCGGTTGTTTTCATTTTAAAAAATACAATTTAAATACTTTTTAATCTCAAAAGCTCGTCTCACTCTGCCTGAACTCTGTGTATGCTGATTCAAGACCGTTCGTATTTTCACCCTCAACTTCAAAAATCATTTCAAAATCATCCTACATCGCTGCAGAAGTACCAACCCAGTCTTTGCAAAGTGAACATGCAAAGATCATCAAACACCCTTAACAAAAAAGGTAAAACAGTGATTTAGGGTGATTTTGAAGTTGAGGGAGAACATGAGATGGGAATTTTTCGACGTGCCCTAACTGTCATGAACCAGAAATAACGCAATACAAGCCGAGCGACAAGACGAGCGTTTGACATTAAAAAGCATATAAATTGTATTATTTTTATGTAAATAACTGATCGTTTGCTAGATAAGACCCTTTTTCGTCGGCTGGGATTGTTTACAACCGCATTTGGGATCGTTTGAAGCCGCATTTAAACTGCATTTTGGAAGTTCAAAATCAGGGCACCATATCAGTCCATTATAT
>JAHKKF010532821.1:6416-44122 GCA_019740295.1 Labeo calbasu
TTTGTAAAATGTTGTTCTGGAAGTGGACTTCTCAATTAAGAATGCTAGTCATGAAAGTCCACTATCTTTAAGTACACTTGAGTGTCCTTTTAACATTATATTCTCTGCAGGTACAGTATTTGAGAAATGTAATTTTAAAATACACTACAAGTACACATCCAAAACAATTAAACACAGTTGTTTTTCACATGCAACCTCAAAGAAACAAGGATAAACAGTTGTCTTGCATTGGGTGATTCCTTCTCTGTTCACTAAAACAAGGAGAAAGTGAACGTAACACGATTCTACTTAAAAGTTACGTCAGTATGTAAAAGTCATTCCTTCTGGGCTCTCCAGCCTTAGGCTGCCTCACTATTTCCATTTAAACATTTAATATATCATATATTTCCTTATACTTCCTTCTCCCTCACAACAGTAAATTTGGTTGTCAACAACATGTGCCATTTATTTAAAACTCAGCCTGGGCAAATAATAATGGCTGAACAGTCATAATCTGAGGCTATTTCTGTGTTGATGATCAGGGAGTGGCTGTGATCTCACCAGTTTTTGTACCTTGCTCTGGTGTCTCTAAAGTTTCACGCACATTAGGCACAACCCTTATTTTGGTGTGCGTTATACCTTTTCACCATAGCAACTTAAATCTGCAGCAACTCTGCAGCAACTGGAAAATCCCCAATTATACCCACTAACTAATTTAGAGGGTGAGGTCCATGTGGCGTTTTTGCCATTTTTCACTTTCCAAATAAGTATTTGCAGTTTCTTGTGATGGAATATTGAAGAATAGATATATTTGCACATTATGACAGACATTTTATAATTAAGACTTCAAGAAGCAAAATTTAAAAAAAAAAAATTTTTTTTATAAAAATTCGTAGAGTAGAATTTAATATCCTTAAATGTACGTAATTCTTGAATTATTAATAATGTGGATAGCAAAACCGGCATTTATGTGTTAGTATGTTATTGTATGTTTTTTTTTTGGATTGTGCAGTGATGTTTAAATGTATTTGAATTAATTAAAAAAAGAAGAAGCAAAATAATCGTTTATTTTTATTTTTGATTTTATAACAATTATCTGACTCGGAAGCATGCTACAAAATGCTTAAAGAGATAAAAATTGTCAAAAAAACAAAAAAAAAAACACCTACTTTGTATCTCATGTATCTTAATGTTGTTATAAACTTGTATTTCATTTTTTTTTCATGCAGGACACAAACCAAGAGATTGAGACATTTTAAAGTTGAGGCAAAATTAAAGTCATTCAAGTTTTTATTATTATTATTATTTATTTTAAAAGTTGACAGGATTCATTTTTTTCAGTGAACTATCCATCTAAAATTCAATGAAAAATAAAATAACACAAAATAAAATAAAATAATTATTTTTTTTCCTGCATAGATATTTCTCACCTCTGACTTCTTTCTCACAGTTGTGACAATTGTGTGACATAAACTCAGACTTGCAAGAAGAAAATTAATTGTGTTAATTTAATCGTGAGATAAAAAGTCTAAATGACTTGATGAAAACAAACTTTCATGGGTTTCAACCATATATATTGTTTACATATGTGAATTTTATACGTGTACATACGTGAATTTACATATTCAAAATGTGAAAGTTCATTTACAAGAAAAAAAAACAGACTTCAAAAAAGAGACTTCAAAAAATTTAGCTTATTTGAAGTACTTTTTGGGCCTCCCTCAGGTTTCATTGGCAGCTTCATGTAATCTTTAGAATTAGCATTTGCGGTTGGATCATTTTTAAACGTTCGGTTCCATGTCGTGGAGAGATTTATTTGCGATTTTTTACAGTCCAGCAGCTCATTATGTGAGACCCCCGTAATAGAAGGTCCTGTTCATTTTCTAAGCTTGAACTCTCAAGTGACCTTGTAAAAGACGTGTCTCCAATGACGTGGATTTAAAGCAGCTCTCTCATACAGCCAAGAGAAGCCAAAGAAAGAAACGTGGCCTTTTGGTTCACAGAGCTTTTTTCCTGCTGCTTAACTATTGCTGGCCGTCTTCACGCTTGGCTTTTGATTTGTATGGTGGTCCGAACAAAGACTTAATGGGTAACAATAGGTTAAAAGCTTACAATGAGGTTGCGTCATCCGCTAACATTCACCAAATGTGTGAATTTAGATGTAGAGAGTTCATTTTAAAATCACTAATAAATTTTTTATTCCAGTATTTATGAGACTAAATGCAAAACAGAGACTATTTTGACAAAAACACATTTATTCTTTTATTTATTTGCCTTGAGGTAGTTTCTTTGATTTTAAATCATGTCCAAACTTCAGAAAGCATTAACTTCAACAACGCTGATCATATAGATTTTCATGGGTGTTCTCAAGGTTCAAGAGCAGGCGAGGTCAATCCTGTGGAACAATAGATCCAAAGCAGCTGAGAGTTTTAATATCATGGAGTTGGACAGACTGTGTGCTGTGTTTGAATAGGAGAGTAGTGACCATTTTTATTGGAAATCAGTCAAATCAAAATCTCTTGAAGTTTAGTTCGGTGTGTGGATGTTTTCCAGATTAATCAAGCTAGAAATAAATGCATGAAGAGTTTGCTGGAATAGTTAAGTACTAAACAAATGCTTTAAAACTGTCCTCATGCATGCTTTTTAAATGAAGTCTGTGTACTGCTGAAAACCTTTTTTTTTTTTTTTACTTTGTAGGTGTTGAGCGTAATCCCCAAATATGACCTGAAATGCAAAGCTATTAGTTTCATAGCCAAAAACACTTTTTATTGCAGCTGAGTGTGTGTGTGTGTGTGTGCATCATGATGTAAGAATAATATTTATTAGTAGGTCATATGACTGCATGGAAACCCATTTGCTCCCTCGCATCCAATATCTTCAGCTGTAAAAACGTCGCTTTCGTCGTCAGTGGAAATACACTTCGTTTTACTAATGATGCCACATTTTCAATGTTTAGAATAATTGAGGCTGAAATAATCTCTTTTAGAAAAGTTGTAGAATTTTTATTAGCTTACCTAAGCATGCATTAGATGCTGATTTAATTATTTTTTAATTTATAATGTCAATTATTATGGATGCCCTTTTTCGTCACTGAATAAAAAAATTTAAAAATGTTATCTCCACTTTTTATCTGTCTTTTTTTCCAGAATTCAGAATTGTGAGATACAGTGCCTTGCGAAAGTATTCATACCCTATCTTTTTTTTTTCACGTTTTGTTGTTGCAGCCTTATGTTAAACTACTTAAAAAATTCCCAGATTACACTCTAAACAACATAATGACAAAGCAAAAACAGATTTGTGACAAATTTATTAACAATAAAATACTGAAATAAGTACATTGCATAAGTATTTCATACCCTTAACACAGTGCTTAGTTGAAGCACCTTTACAGCCTCAAGTCTTTTTGGGTATGATGTGACAAGCTTTATACATCTGCATTTGGCAATTATCTGCCATTCTTCACCTCACCTCTTCACCTCTCAAGCTGTGTCAGACATTTTCAGGTTTTTCCATACATATTTGATTGCAGTTACGCCAAGGCTCTGGCTGGGCCACTCATGGACATTCACAGAGTTGTCTATAAGCTGGTCTTGCTGTGTGCTTGGGTCATTGTCCTGTTGGAAGGTGAACCTTCTGCGCAGTCTGAGGTTCTGAATGCTCTGGACTAGGTTTTCATTAAGGCTATCTCAATATTTTGGTGCATTGAGCTTCCCTTCTACTCTGAGTCCCTCAGTCCCTGCTGCTGAAAAACAGCCCCACAGCATGACGCTGCCACCAGCACACTTTACTGTTGGGATGCTACTCTGCAGGTGATGAGCAGTGCCTGGTTTCCTTCAAACATGATGCTTGGAATCATCATTTCTTCAGACCAGATAATCTTGTTTCTCACAATCTGAGGGTTCTTTAGGTGCTTTGTTTGCAAATTCCAAGTGGATTTTAATGTGTCTTCACCAGTGATGGGAATAACGGAGTTATAAATAAACGGCGTTATTTTTTCAGTAATGAGTACTGTATTTGACGAACCGTAAACGCTAGTGTGAAGGGACACGACTAGCCGTCACTTTGTTTCACACACACGCAAAGAAATCATCAGAAATCGTCAGAACTGACGCGCTACATGTAAACGATGTTCTTCGCTGTATTTTCCTGTCAAAATAACGGAGTTTCTTTTGGAATTCTTCCGCTTTTAAGAACTGCCGGTTTCTCCGGTAGTAGGCTGAACTAATGTGCAAACGGCAATCTCATTGGCTGGTGCTCACCTATTATCGTCCCTGTTCTGATTTTAGCAAATCAGTTCGAGCGAACATAGCCAACGTGATTAATATTCATGAACTCAGCAGCTCATTAATCTTTAGTGAGTTTTATATTGTTATTAGTAGTAGAATTCCCCCTTTTTTATAAAAACTATAATTTTTATACAAACAATATCTTAATCATCACCACCATGCATTAATGCATGGTTATTTTAAAGTTGTAATTACTAAAGGTTTAATGCTAAATTATCACATGTCATCAATTATCATAAATGTCATATTATAATGACATTGTATAATGACTGATGCCAAGTGTACATTCAGATATTTAAAACTGTGCCATTAAGCTTTATGTATCAGGTGAGTAAACTAAAAGTTTCATTACTTTGCATTGATTTAACATATTTAATATTGGGGGCATCCAAGTTATTTTTTTTTATTATTTTTTTTTATTAACAATAACAGTAACAATAGTTACTTTCTCTGGTAATTAGTTACTTTTATAATGATGTAACCTAGTTACTTACTCAGTTACTATTTGTGTGAAGTAACTAGTAACTATAGCTAATTACTTTTTTAAAGTATCATGCCCAACACTGGTCTTCATTGAGGAGAAGATTGAGTTTGGCCACACCGCCATAAAGCCCGGATTGGAGGAGTGTTGCAGTGATGTTTGTCCTTCTGTAAGTTTCTTCCATTTACATATATGATCATGGAGCTCAACTAGAGTGACCATCAACTTCTTGGTCACCAGTATAACCAAGGCCCTTCTCCATCAATTGCTCAGTTTGGCCTGAAGGCCAGCTTTAGGAAGAGTTCTAGTTGTTCCAAGCGTCTTCCATTATGGATTCTGTGAACCTTCAGTGCAGCATATTTTTTTTCCGAACTCTTCCCCAGATCCGAGCCTTGATGCAATCCTGTCTCTGAGCTCTACAGGCAGTTCATTTGACCTCAGGGCTTGGTTTTTGCTCTGATTTGCAATTTCAGCTGTTAGACATTTTCTGAGAGGTGTGTGCCTTTCCAAAGCATAATCATTCAAATGAATATGCCACAGTTTAACTCCACTCGAAACGTAGTAACATCTACAAGTGATATGAGTGCTCCTGAGTTAAATTTCAAGTGTTCCAGAAAAGGGTATGAATACATATGCAATGGAATAATTTCAGTTTGATATTTTTAATAAATCTGCAAAGTTATTACAAACCTGTTTTGTGCTTTGTCATTATGGTGTATGGAGATTGATGTGGAAAAAAGTAATTTAAAGCAATTTAACATAAGGCTGCAACATAACAAAATGTGAAAAAAATGAAGGGGTATGAATACTTTCGCAAGGCACGGTATGAACTTGCAGTTTTCAGAACATTTCAGTCTCTCTCTCTCCCCCCCTAAAAACTGGACCTTTTTTCTCAGAATTGTGAGATATAAACTCGCAATTGTCAGTTATAAAGTCCAGTTTTGAGGGGGAAAAAGACTGTTCTCAAAATTGTTTATATCTCACAGTTGTGACTGACATGCAATTGTATGTTATAAAGTCAGAATTGTGAGATATAAACTTGCAATTCTGAGAAAGAAATTCAAAATTGTGAGATATAAACTTACAGTTCTGACTTTATTTCTTAAAATAACGACTTTATTTCTGAGAATTTTGAGTTTTTTTCTCAGAATTGTGAGACAAACTCACAAGTCAATTTTGAGATGTAAACTTATAATTGCAAGAAAAAAAGTCAGAATTGTGAGATAAAAAGTCACAAATTACCTTTATAAATTTTTTATTCAGTGTCGGAAACAGGCTTCCATAGAAACAGGCTTCCAAAATATAGGCATATTTTTTAAAAAAGAAACTGATATAAATGACTAAAACTTTAAATTTAGTGAAAATGAAAAATATAAAGAAACTATAAAGACTGTAATAGTATCTCAATGATACTAAAATAACATTGATTTGTATTTAAATTATAATATATTGTATATTATTTATTAAATGTATACAGGTATATGATTACATTTAATCTTGGCTGGAGAAGGTATGCTTTTGACTTTATAATGCTGTGATTTCAGTGCCAAGTTAGTGCTTGCTGCGTCTAATGTTATAATCCTAGCAGGGGGGAATTTCATTTGTTATGAAAATCAGTGAGTTGGAAATATTTGAGTTGGAAATAGCTGACCACCACTGGTTTTAATTGACATGGGATGTGCAGGGCTGCCAAAGAGAAAAAGTCCCAGTTAATGTGACTGCTTATGAATGTAGATATTTTATGGTTTCCATACACTTTTAGGTTACACCTGAAAAACTGCCTATTCTATGCACAGCATTTTTACATTAAATTATATATATATTCATATATTTTCTTTAGCCTTGCATCAGATAAATGCATTGCACCAAAGTTTATACCAGTAGGCTGTAACCTGTGGCTCGGCCTGATATATAAAACACAGAAGATGGTTGAGCTCCATCACACAATTGGAGAGGATTATCCGGCCTGAGACAGTCAGTTTTTTTCCCGGGAAAGACTGAACAGTCGCCTCAGCAGAATTCCAGTGTCACTGAACGCTATGGGATTGCCCATGACACTTCATCCGGCCTTTAGTGAGGAGATTAGCTGGCGTGACCAAATGACTTTTCAGCACAGTTTAATGCGTATCGTTAACACATACATTCATACACACTTCTCCACAGCCCAGCTGAGTGAGGAGATCCCTAAGGTCGGTTCATGTCATTTCTGTGTTTATTTGTGCACAGTTGATGGATGTATACATAGTATACAATGGATTCCAATAGAAAAACATAAGTGCCTTTTGCTGTATTAACATCAAAAGATGGGAAGAAAACAAAATGAAACAAGGAAGCACCTTTGGAATGATTGAATTTCTCTCAGCGATAACATTTGGTTTACAGGGGTTGTTTACACAAGTTACAATGTATCTTCATAAATCCAGCAGAGAATACATCTAAAACACATACAATAAAACACTTGGTTTTCCATCTAAGAAACATGGTGACTTTACAGCTAAAATCATTATGGCTGTAGCAGCTGTATGTGTTACTGTATACTGTGGAGATTTTAGAGATTGAAATTGTATTGTATAAGAAGTTCTGCCATATGGCATCACATTTTTAAATGGCAGTGACAAACGATTATAAAGTGTTTACCTGTATTTGCCCATAATCAAAACTAAAAAAACAAGATTTTGTACTAGTGCAGCCTTTTGCACAACATTTGCAGTATCACGGCTGTATCAACATCAGTTTTACAAGAAAATCAAGATACCCAAAGACTTTCTAACTGGTTTACTTATATAGATAGCGGAATTGGTGAAGTTTATTGCCATAAAGTACATTAACTGATTTAGTTATAGTATTTAACTGTTTTATCCCTTTGTGTACAGTGCCATTATATTCAACATTAACATTATTTGTAAATATGTGCTCACAATCTTTTCTCTTTTGCCCAAAATAAAGGGTAAATAGCTGATAACTTTTTCTAAACCCAAACTAAAAGCCTACTTTTGGCATCATTGTTTTTTCTTCTCTAAACTTACATATAACCCTAAATTCTGCTTATTGAACCTTCAATGCTTAGGAATGCTTTAATCTACTGATCTCAGCTTAATATATGAATACAAATGATCAATAGTGCATTTTTTTGCATACAATATGCTTCACATTTAGATCAAATTATTCACATGTATTTAAAGTCTGAATACAAACACTGTCTGATATCGTGACTTTATCTACAAACCATGTGTAGAGAAGACGTCTGCTTTTGTGACAGTTTTAATGCCAATACATAACCTTTTACAACTTGATGTGCTCTGTGTTATTTGGTTACTTTAAAACACCCTGTCCTTTTCGAGGTAGGCGATATCTGTACGATAAAGGATTAGTTCACTTACAGAATAAAAACTTCCTCATAATTTACTCACCCCCATGTCATCCAAGATGTTCATGTGTTTCTGCCTCCAGTTGAAAAGAAATTAAGGTTTTTGAGGAAAACATTCCAGGATTTTTCTCCATTTAGTTGGCTTCAATGGGGATCAACAAGTTGAAGGCCCAAACTGCAGTTTCAATGTGCTTCAAAGGGCTCTAGCCGAGGAATAAGGGTCTTGTCTAGTAAAACGATCTGTTATTTTCTAAAAAAAAAAAGCTAATTTAGATACTTTTTAACCACAAATGCTCATCTTGCACTTGCTCTGCATGCGAGACTTTACTCGTTATGTAATCATGTTGGAAAGGTCGTGCGTGGTTAGTTCGTCTGTGTACTCCAGTTCAAAAAGGTAGGGTAGCGCGAAAAACTTTAAAATCGTCCATCATCATTGTTTTACCAATTTTTTCTTTGCACGTTCGCTTTGAAGTACCAGCTGGGTTGGTACTTCCACATACATCACATGTGACCTTTACAACGTGATTACGTAATGAGTGAAGTTGAGCTAGTGCAAGATGAGCGTTTGTGGTTAAAAAGTATACAAATTTTTATTTTATTTTAGCAAATGACTGATCCTTTCACTAGATAGGGATCATGTAGAGCCTTTTGAAGCTGCATTGAAACTAAAATTTGGACCTTCAACCTATTGATCCACACTGAAGTCCACAATATGGAGAAAAATCCTGGAATGTTTTCCTCAAAACCTTCATTTCGTTTTGACTGAAGAAAGAATGACATAAACATCTTGGATGACATGGGGGACGAGTAAATTATCAGGAAATTTTTATTCTAGAAATGAACTAATCCTGTAACGTGACATTGTAATGGTAAAAGACGGGCTTTGTCTTTGTTTCATGACAGTATTCCCATTACAAATGAGGCAACACAGGATGCACACGTAAATCGATCACTTTGGCTCCATAAAATGGGTCCTAGAAAATACCAAATCGTTCATTAGCAGGGCCGAATGTTGCAAAAGTCCAGTTCCTGTGGCTTTCTTTTGCTTGAGCAGTGGTCTCTAGGTAAATGCAGCCCAGTGTGAGAGATGCATCGCAGTGGGCGTCTCTTAAAGCCTTTCCCGCAGGTTTTAGAGCATGAGGACCATTCGGCGATGCTCCACGTTGGGCAAGGGTCACCACACACTCTTATGGCAGTGGGCTTTTCTGTGCTATCACAGTGTGTGGCTGTTTCCCCATTCGAATCCAAACACTGTATCAGTCTATTCTGAACCCCGTTCCCACAGGTAACCGAGCACTTATTCCAATCTGCCACCACCCACTTATTAGACGGCATCTGATAAGCTGGCTTCTTCAGCTCTACTTTATTGCTGTCCTCCAGCACGCTGTTCTGCGTAGGGTTCCTCTCCTCCTTCTTTACGACTTTGCTCTCCTTATTTCCCACATTCAGGTAGTAAGAGTAGCGCACTCGAGGCGGTGTCATTTGACCCACCGACAACAGTTCTACCGTGAGAGACTCTTTGAGAGGTCTGGAGGCCTGCAGCGTCTCCACCGATGTGCCGGTTCCACTGTAGCGCAGCAGACTTCCCTTTACGATAATGTCTTTTTCTACCGCTGAAACCACAAAGTTTCCATTCAGGAGATATTTGCCGTGGACGTTCTTTACTGCTAAGTAGTTGTCATCGTTAACCAAGCCGCGGTAACCGCGCTGCCTTACGTCAACGTTTGCAGCTCCAACTGGTAGAGTCACCACAAAATTATATCCATGCCTGAAAAGACAAAATCAGTATTCAAATTGTTAAATAAAGTCATAATTGTTGTTTTCTTTGCACACAAAAAGTATTCTTGTAGCTTCATAACACTGCAGTTGAACCACTGATGTCACTATTATGGACTATTTTAACAATGTCCTTACTACCGTTCTGGGCCTTGAACATGTCAGCTAAATTGTTGCAGGGTCAGAACGCTCTTGGATTTCATCAAAAATATCTCAATTTGTGTTCAGAAGATGAACAAAGGTCTTATGGGTTTGGAACGACATTAGGGTGAGTAATTAATGACAGAATTTTTATTTTTGGGTGAACCATCCATTTAAATTAAAATTGCAAGTTAAAACCACATTAACACAATTTTAAATTCATTTCAAATTTGAATAAAAATCAGGAACAGAACTGGAATTTAAAAGGTTTTTTTAATTTAGTTTTGAATGGTAAACCACCCTGGTAACCCTGACATTGCTGCAGCAGATGCTCTTTAGGTCCTGTAAAACCATAGACTCTTACATGGGTTTTGTGAACATTCCAGAGACTTTCTTGCAGTTTCGGTTGTCTCCGCCACACACACCACATTTGTCAAACTTTATGTTGGAGCTCAGTTTGCCATCACAGCCAGCCTTAATGCACTTTCCCTGAACACAGACCGCTGAGGTATCAGGAGAACAAGGGGTCCCGTCCACCACCTGTCACACAGATAACATTCACATTCACTACACCTAATAGACACGTCTTCTGTATTCCGTTTGAATTTCCACAAAATGAACAGAAGTTTGTACAAATTTATGAATTTATGAATTTGGACACATCACATGTTCTGTGTGAGGTGACAATGACACACACAAAGTTTGGTGTCATTATGTCAAAGCTTTACAGAGATACAGCCTCAGAGTCATTTTGGTATCGTGCCTCAAATGTGTAGTGACGCTGTACGAAAATGGTTTTGTCTATCGACACGAAATCCATAACTTTGTGTTAGCACTGTCTGAAGATAATTTGAGTCAAATTTGGCGAAAATCGGACCAACGGTCTAGGAGGAGTTCGAAAAAGTAGGTTTTCAACATTAATCAAAATGGCGGACAGGAAGTTCATCCAATTTTGGCATAATTGGTATCAATGTTCTCGGCATGACCCAAGGAATATATCAAGACCAGTTCCATTACAATAGGCTAATAGAAACAAAAGTTATTAGCATTTTTGTAAATTTCATTATAACTGTTGCCCCCAAACTTTTTGAGTACTGTCAGGGCATGGTGCCGAAGACACATACCAAGTTTCGTAATGATACATCAATCTGTTTGTAAAATATAGCATTTTTTGGACAAAATTCAATATGGCCGACACCCAAAATGGCTGACATGGGAATTGGGTATTGGGTACGGTTCGACTCGGCATGATGCACCGAATCTAAAGAGACCAGTTTTGTGATTTTTGGCCAAACCATTTAGAAGTTATAAGCAAAAATAGCCATTTTTCATATCTCTTGACCACTAGGTGGCACTGCGCCGAAACACTGCAGGTAGCCTCAGGTCATGCTTGTTATAACACACACGGTTTGACTAATCAGCTTGAATTCCGTAACTTTTTGCCAGCATGGTCTGAAGATGATCTGAGCCAGTTTTGTTGAAAATCAGACAAACCGTCTAGGACAAGTCCGAAAAAGTAGGTTTTTCGAAAAAAAATTATAGGAAAAAAACTAATCCTTGCGATTTTTGAATTTTAGACTTCATTCAACTCAGCATGAGCCAACGATTCAGAGGAAATCTGAATCGTTGAGAAATCATTTGCCTTCTGTGCCTTACAGTTTAAAAGTTGTAATTTTGGACAAGTGGTGGCGCTAGAGAGTTTGAGTTAGAGACTTCAAACTTTCTATGGTTAATGATGAGACTGTCCTCTATCAGTGTGCCAAATTTCACAACTTGCGCAAGCGGTTCTATGGGCTGCCATAGACATCCAGAGCGGAAGAAACGGAAGAAGAATAATAATAAGAACGCCAACGGATACAATAGGTGCCTTCGCACCTTTGGTGCTTGGCCCCTAATTTAAATATCAATAGATTATTTTTATTTAGTTCTTAGTTTATTTAGTTTAACTAATCATCCAAATAATGTATAATCCTACAAAGCTGTTATTATCAGAGCATGTAAGCAGATCAAAGCGGGAGCAGATCAGTGGATGAGCAGAGTGAAACCGATTTAAAATGAAAATGCACTAGTGTAAACATAGCCTACAGCTGTCTATCGTTGCTGAAACTGAGTTTTTCTGTCTTCCCATCTATGTCATGAGCAATTGTGAGAATCAGTCCTGTACTGTGTCACTCCACACGGCCATATCTGAGAGATAAGCTCTCACCATTACTTTTCTTTTAGTATCTTGTTCGCTTTAAAAATGGGATGTGATTTTTTCCATGAGATAAGAACTGCAAACTGGCTCAAAACTCCTTTTGTTCATGAGCCATGAATGTCAAACAACGTTGGAGTATTTAAGCATATTTTCATTTATTTACCTTCTGCGAGAGAGCGTAGAAGTATCCTGTGCCATTGGCTCGGCAGATGAGCTTGCATCTGTCCTTAACAGAGACTCCAGAGTACTTCGGGACCCAGACGACAGACGGGCTCAGTCTGTTAGTGTTCAGACTGATGCCATTGAACGACTCGCACTGCTCCTCTCGAAAGCTCTTTCCTGTCACAAACAAACAGTCATTGTCAGACATGAATATTGACTTTTTATATTAACATGAGACTGAAAGATATTTCATTCACCTGAGTCTTTACAGGGTTCTAAGTTGCAGGAGCGATACTTCACTCTCAGTCCTTGGCAGTACTTGCCCCCGTTTTCAGGGATGGGGTTGTTACAGTCCCTTTTGGCGAGCTGCACCCCTCCCCCACAAGTACGGGAACATGTACCGTATGGACCCCACCGACCCCAATGGCCGTCTACCTACAGAAAGAGTTTACATGACTCAGAAACATTTGTATCCTTACTGAGAAGACTGACAAACAGACTAATATTAAAATTATAACGCATTAAACACAATACAGATATACTGTAGTTAGCACATCACTCACCTTGTCTTTGGTGGTATTTTGCTTATCAATACAGATCCCCCGATAGCACAGCTTGTTGCTGCCACAGGTCGTACCGTCAGCCCAGGGAAAGTGTCGAGTCTGACACACCAGCTGTCCTTTAGCTTTCCCCGTGCACCATAGTTTAGAGCAGGGCTGCATGTACGGACAAGGCTTGGATCCTGAGCCGAAGGCCAGTTCGCACTGACGGCTGAGCGAGTAGCTGACGCCCGGAGGGTCATCTGGAAGAGCCAAGAGCTTTTGGGGCTGATCCAGCAGACAGTCACCTGAAGAGCAAAAGGTACTTGATGCAAATCATACTTTTAGTAAGTTGGACATTTGTGTAGCTGAGCAAATCCATGATGTATTTGTTTTGCTTGACATTGCTGAGACACACACGTCAGAGTTGATTGCAGCAGACTAACCGTGGCCTGCGTCCAGGAAGTCTGTGATGATGGCAGCGCTGCAGACAGACCAGGGCGTGTTATGGTCAATCTGGATCAGTGTGGGAGACATCATATGGTTGTCCTTGAGCTTTCCAAATACCTCCTCACAAGCCTTCACATTGTCATGTGGCATACTGAACACATGTCCTGGACAAGAGCCAAAGAAATATTCAAGCCACGTTTTCATTTTCATAGCGGAAAATGGAAATAAATAGTTTTAGTTACAGCTTTACTCTGAATGAAATTGCATCTAATTTTAGTACATAAACAACATTTAGTTTGCTGAGAAATTTGAAAAAAATTTATATATTAGGTTAAACATGTATCTTAGCTTTTAAAGCATGTGGTTCACTTATAAACATGTAAGTAAGCAAGCAGACAGCTTGTTATCTTTTTAAGATAATATGTCCCATCAATAAAATTGTTATCCAATTCAACACAGAGACCTCAATAATTGGTACACCACGGTATGACGGTAATAATCAGTGGATGGTGTTTGAGTATGAATCTATCTATTTGTTTGTCCATCCATCCATCATCCTATACATCCATTAATTTATCTATCCATTATTCTATACATCCATCATTCATCCACCCATCCATCTCTTCATCTATCTGTCCATCAATCCGTCTGTCTGTCAATCTATCCATCCATCCGTTTTGTCCATCTATCATTCATTCACCCATCCATCTCTCCCTGTCCATTAACCATCCATCCATCCATCCATCCATCCATTTGTTCATCTATCTATCTATCTATCTATCTATCTATCTATCTATCTATCTATCTATCTATCTATCTATCTATCTATCTATCTATCTGTCTATGTGTCTGTCTATCTTGTCCATTCATCCATCTATCATCCTATCTATCCATTCATCTATCCATTATTCTATTCACCCATCATTCATCCACCCATTCATTTCTCCGTCTGTCTGTTTGTCCATCCATATATCCATCAATCTATCCATCCATCCATCCATCTGTTTATCCATCAATCCATCCATCCATCCATCCATCCATTCATCCATCCATCCATCCATCTACGTGTCTGTTTGCAAGGTGTACGATGACTAACGGGTTCAAATATGTTCAAAGAGTTTCATAGGTCTGTACACACCATATAAGGATGGCATTGTTGCACCAGCCTCAGTCAATGTGGTTCTTTCAGCATCTGCTAATGTTTTCCCATCTGTCTTTTATTAAACCATTGTTTTCACAGGGATCAAGAGATGTGGAAAAGTCTTGACTGCAGTTGTCATTGTTTTTCTAAATTAATAATAAAGCGTGACAGGACTTTTTTTCTTGAAACAGCTGCCACAACGTTCATGTTTAAAGAGCAAGAAATCTGATATAGAATTTCGGGAGTGAGAAGCCTTATCAAAATCCCATCACCCAAAAGGATTCAACTTAATTACACCACAGACAGAGCCTCAGACTGGCCGCTGGGAAGAGAACTCAGACAAGGACCTTTAGTTCACCTGCTTTGCTCACAAAAGACTTTAAAGACTCACCTAGTTCATGTGCAGTGGTGAAGGCTGAGGGGAGACCATCATCTTCAATAACTGAGCAGCTCCTCTTAGGATCACACATGGTGCCTACATCAGCCATACCCAGAGTGTCACACGTGGAGGCCCCACACAGGTCCTGTAAAGATAATGATCAGTGTGAAATCAGTGATGAAACAAAGTGTGACATAACAAGCAATCCAGTGTTTCGGGGGCAGTATGAGGCTAGCCAGGGTTACAGTAGTAATTGCCTAATTAATCTCCAGAATCCTTGCTTCCTCATTGAGCATTGTGATTAGGTCCCCAGTGATTAGGTCTGATCCAAAGCTTATGTGTGTAAACCATCTATTTCTGATTTATCAGATCAAAGTAGTTTTATTATTATTATCATTTTTTATTGTGTATTGGCATAATGAGAAGCACAGGGCTGTGTGGATCAGTGAGGGTGGCCAAGAATGCCTGTAAACAGCTGTAGTTACGACACTGTTAAGAGGACAGATGGAACCATGTGAGTACATTATAGTACAGCCTCCTGCAGACTTCAGGGAGAACATTTGGGAAGGCTGAATGCATTCCAATATTATCTTGACATAAACGTTTCAACTTTCTCATGTTCTCAAATGGGACAGTTGAAGGGAGATGGCCATGGGAAGTCACATGTTTTTTACAAAACACTAAGCAGCAAAGTAGTAGTTTGCATAGCTGTATTCACAAGTAATAGAAAGGCATAAGTTAATTTGGCTGAAATAACAGGTGCAACGCAGGTACTCTGGCATAATAGTTCGCACTGTAATGACAGCTGACTTGGATCACTCCTGCTCGAGTCAGTATTACATGCTTTCCGCTTTCTGGTGATGTAATGGTGCTTTCAAGTTTATATTGGAATCAAATGGTAGAGAATTACGTTTGTTTTAGGGGCACTCCCTAAACTTGACTTGTTTCCAGAAATGTTTTACTGCTTTCAATCCAGATGGCATGTCATGTTAGTATAGAAAGTGTGTTAACTGTGGGAAAACCGCTGAAATATTTCAGATATGATTAAAAGGACAAATCTTTACTTTCAAAAAACATTATTTGCGCACAAAAACAGTGATTAACCCATATGTATACATCGTTTCTTACCTGCTTTGTAAACAAAATAGCCGTGTCCCAGTACTCTGGGTGTTTGTCGTTCATCTTGTTCAGCTTCTTCTGCCAGGTGCAGAAATTGCGCAGCGTTAGTGCCGCGTTACCGGATACTTTGGGTCCTTTTTCTGCCTCATTAATCACCATAAGCTTTACAACCACTATACTGATGGCGTTCAAGATACTGGGGTGTTTATACAGCTTTGCAGTGACAGACATAAGAGTCAAAAGGTAATGCTTCAGGTCGTCGCCGTGGAATTTTGCCATAGACTCATCAGCAGCAACCAGGACCTCTACGTACCTCGGTATAGAGGCGAATCTTTTCGATCTGCTCATGCTTTTTAACAAAGTTTCTGTCAAGTTCCTCGTGTGTCCCTTCACATGTTTGTACTTTTCGAACGACTCCACAACGCCCTGGTTTGAACTTGATGTGACTCCGCACCTAGATGGTGAGCTCGGAGCGTGATGTCTTCTCCTGCGGATGATGTGCGTTTTTTCAGCATCATCTGAGAGCAATCCTGGTGCTGCGTTGGTCGACCTGCGCTCTATGAGGTACTCCATCCCGTTATAAGAAAACGCTCCTCGGACGCCTCCGCAGAGACTGAGAGCTGCATATGAATTCCTGTCTGAATTAATATCACCGGAGTAAAAGCATCTTCTAAAATCCTCTCGCAAAAATGCACCTGAAGATGTTGTGTCATACTGAAATGTGCCACCAGGAGCCAGAAAACTGGAGTCAGGCAGAAGATTAAGATAAAATTCCTGATTGAAAGCGTTTATTCTGTAAACAACAAGTTCTTTGTTCAGTTTGTCATGACTTGGGGAATTTTCACGGTCAAGTCGAACAGGTTCACAAAAATCAGTTTCCATACAGAGGTATATTTTCGTTAAAAACAGCATGTGCAAGAGGCAAAACAAAACAGCGGGGAAAACCGACATCGTTGTTGGTGGCGATTAGATATCCTTCAAAGTGTAATTCACACCGTGATGCTGTGGATCACGGTTTTGTACATCCGTCATGAGAATTAAGCATTGCCACAATCGATATCCGTCGCCCTGGTGTTTCTCTCTGTGAAACCAGCTCCCTCTCACTTTTATTCTTTTGCGTCATATATAAACATTGCAGATTGTAATGAGAGTTTTTGGGAAGTTCAGATGAGAGCTCATGGTTCATGTTGAACACTGCCGACACTTCTGGCTCTCTAAATATGAGCATCAAGCCAGCCGCGCTTCAGAGGTTACCTCCCACTCCATAAATGCTCGTGTCATTTGTAGAGGTGTGGAACAATTGTCAAACGATTTTGAGGGGGAAACGGGATACACGGTCTTTTTTTATTTTTTTTTTACATAAATTAATAAATACTCATGGTTTTTCATTTCTTTTGTTTTTTCCAAAAATGTAATAAAATTAGAATAACAATTGTCCTATGAAATTAAATACGTTTATAACAAACAAGTCAGTTCCGATTTTTATCTGTTATTAATGAAAGGAGGTAAAAGTATCAAAACACCTCATAATTCTGATGATTTTACTTCATGAGATAATAGAACGTCGAAATCGAAAGTCGATTACCTTCTCAAAATGTTAGTACAAAAACATTATTTATGCGTTAATTATGGAACGTTTTTCTGCAACATTTTAGTTGGATGTTTGCCTAAGATGGTAGACAAAATTCCAAAGTAGCAATTACATAATTTTTGCAAAATAATAAAATGTAATGTTCGCCTTAATGTTGTCTATAACGTTCACATTACCAAGAAAAAATTGGACATAGTATTCATCCCTAAAGCCATCATTTAAGAGTCACCACTTAAAAAGTGGGCGGAATCGGGAAAGGTCCTCGAACCGGATTCGAACTCTGGACGCCAGTAGCGCTGCCCACAAGGCTATGAGCGCCAACAGCCCAAGCTTTTTAATAGATAATGTTTTTATTGCCATTTGACAATAATAAAAATTCTAATTTTGTCATCAGTGCACCTCCAAACAAATGCAACCTATTGAATAATGATGATATTCAAAAATATTTGCAGTGTTTTAACCATGCATTCCCTTGAGTGATACTCTGTTATCTAAATCCATATAAATCAGGTCCATAATTGATGGATTTCATAATTTGCAAACATACCGTGTATTTTTATATTTGTAACTTAAGGCTCTGCAAGTCTGTGTACTGCTGGATGCCATAGCAAGTCCTTCATATTTCCCCCAACCCCCTCTTTTATCAGCTGAGCTCCGCACATGTGGTCATGACAGGGCCTTGAAAGCTCTTTGGAAGCAGCACAAACAGTAGATGACTGTCCATGATAACACCTACTGTGAATTGTTGCATGACATGCCAAATGATTCACATCTGGGAACGTTGCAGCTTCTTTGCCCTTGCCCACAGTGAAACAAGTCACATTTGATATAGAGATACTATTGGAATAGCTCCATTGGTTTGCTGTTTTTAGAATGCACATCAGGACTTTTCCTCAAGTCTTATTGCTGACCTAAATGTCATGTTTTGTGTAACATTGCTTCTGGGGTTATAAAGAACGGAAGTCTATTTTGTATTTGTGTATTTTATTTTCACTCTCAGTCAATATCCAAAAATACTGGTTGTAAACCATACGGATTATTTAGATAGTTGTTGTCATAAACATAAAATGTTTAGAAAAGGGTTGTTTACTATAACCACCCTGGTGGAGTTCAGTTTTATGTAACCTTACATATACAGCTAATGGAACAAAACTGGTTTACAATATATGAATTCTGTTATGTACATTAGGTACGTTGAGGAAACTACAGGACTACAATAATACACTTTATCTTAGCATAAAGTTTTTAAATGCAATTTCATATTAAAAAAATCTACATAGGTACTAATGGTTTAAGGAAGCGTAAACGTACCTCATCTAAATCATCGACGCCCTCTGGTGTCAGACTCAGAGAATATCCAAAAATTGCTTAAGACTACAAATCAGAACGAAAACATGAATGAAACGAACGTGTTCTTGTGTGTGTATACATATACAATGCCGTACTGCCACCTTGTGGAGAGTGAACATTATGTCCCCTCTCTCAATAGTCTGGTTTTAGTCAGTTTACAATGACGAACATTGTTTTTATTTTTAGAACATTGAAAAATAGTAAATAGTTAGCTGATGCTTTTTTCCCAATTTAAATACAACCTACCAGGTTTTATAGTCCCTCTTATACAAAGCACTTTCCAGATTGCTCAACACAGCACATTGTTGGTAGTTAGTGAATCAGCAAGTAGCCTATGTACAATGCACAACAGAGTAGCAACGTTTCGTTAAAAAAAGTAAACAGGTATTAGATATAAATTAACCAGTTGGCGCACTAACTAAACGCTATTACTAAATAGAAAACAAATACTTTTATCTATCACTTTATTAAGCATTATAATATATAACGAATTATAACAAAATATATAATAGGTCTAAACGTTTTTAATGCATATGCCGTTAACAAATATTAAACACTTTTATATAATGAAATACTTCACGTTTTGCAGTGACATATTACTAGCGCTCTTTACAACCAGAAATTCACTACTATACTCAGTTGACAAACTGTTGCTATTTAGGAAGGGCTGTGCTTCTCAGTTTTCATTGGGCAAACCCGATCCAGAGGTTTTTGATGAGCGCACAGTGGGAGGAGAGACTGCAGCAGCGCTGGATATCAAAAATAAACCTCTCATTTCTCAGAAAGTATAAATACCAGCGCCTCAATCCAGAGACAGTCCGGTGGACTTAAGAGCGCACGAACTTGGCTCCGTATTAGCTTTAATTCAATTACACCTAAACTGCATTAAATTGATAGCTTATTCATTTTCAAAATATATTTAAGATAAAGAATTAATGTGTAGGATAGTAATGATAATGATATGTTTATGATATCAACAGTTTTCAGAAACGTAAGACCAGTGTGTATTTATAACTGAAAATAGTAAATTCAAAATTTAATCAATAAGACATTCCTTCATTTTTTTTTATTTTTTATTTTTTTGGAATAGCGGAATTTTAATAAAATGTGGTCGTGTGTCACATCTACATTAATTGTTTGCCTCCTCGCTGAAACATCTGCTCACTCATTTGAGACTGAGGAGATTGTACCTGTACGGCTGACTGGAAGGACCGCTGGACGGGTGGCAAAGAGAAGTGAAGAACAGCCCAGCTTCAGACTCACGGCTTTCGGCAGGAATTTCACACTTAATTTGACACCGGACAGCACTTTTATATCGCCAGCAATGAGGGTTTATCGCATCAAAGCCAAACCACATGAAAAACCCGAGTCCACTAGCAAGCTGACAGATCTGTATAAGTCCTTGAATCAAACTGAGGAGACTGGAGCAGAGTTATTAAAAGGTTGCTTTTACACCGGCGCTGTCGACTCCAATGAGGACTCTATCGTCTCTGTCAGTTTATGTCATGGAATTTTAGGATCATTTATCACAGATGGTGAAGAATATCTAATCGAACCAAAACGTTTCGGCTTGGGAACATCTGGAAAGTTAACCGAGCAGCTGCATGTCATTAAAAGAAGACGTTTTACACAGTCCCCGCAAGTCTCTAAACCGCTGTCAGATATCAGAGATGATGATCCGAATTCAATGTCTCGACGAAGGCGCTTTGTCTCGACGCCCAGGTTTATTGAGACTTTGGTGGTCGGTGACGCTTCTCTGACACATTTCTATGGAGACGAGATCAAGGTAGGGGCTTGAAAGATGTGTTTAGGTAAAAGGTAAAGATGTGTTTAATTGTACTACTTCTGACAGATGAACAATGTAGTTGAAACTGTTTCAGAACATAATAGCTGGTTTCTGCTCTAAGCTGTGCAAGATGATCCAAGCTGGTCATTTTTCAAAAAAGAACCTGATCATTTTAAGATGGTCTACCGGTTTGCACCAGCTAGTAAGTGTCTAATAAAGGTTTAAACTGCTGATAAACACTTGTTTGCTTGTCTTAGCAGGTTTAAGGTGGTCTTATCTAGTGTCCAACTGGATTAGCAGGTCCAAAATCTGGTCTTCCAGTCTAACAAATTAAAAAATTAAATCCTGCTAAAACCAGCCAACAAGTCAAGACTGACTGTGCTAAGACCTGCAAACCTTCTTAGCTTTATAAATACTAATTAATATTATAGGTTAAGTTTTAAGCTAGATACCTCTTCTAAATTCGAAAGAAGGATAAAACCTTTTACAGTAAGAACTATTTAGTATGCCTTGAGGGACCTACCAAAATGTACATATTATAGACTGCAGTTGTGTGTGAAGTGTGAGTCATGGTTTATATGAATTGTACTGTACTGATCTTCACACCCACATATGATCCACCACCCACTAAAATTCTCCTCCATCGAGTCATCGAAAACAAATGATTGGAAAAGACCAGAGTGCGAAAAAATGCGCTGTCCGGGTTGGGATCATGAGGCAGATAGCAATCCAGATGTCGATATTGGGATCCAAAACTCCAAATTTGCAGATGGAAAAAAGCAAGCCATGTCTGCGTGGACCACCAGCTGCTCCTAATGTTGACGTCAGGGCTTTCCGACAAACAAACTGCATATTTGTGTAGAGTCAACAGAAGAAAACTCTAGAATAATCTCTGGTCTTTGGCTGTATCAGCTAAAAATGATTCCCATTTAAGGACTTTTATCATGCATTGTCTAATGCAATGTATTGCATCTAAAAAAAAAAGCTAGAAATATTACTGTCTACAGTAATAAGCCATTCCTTTCCAGCAGTTCTGAGCTGTCCTGCCAAAATATCATGCTTTTACACTTAACATTCTGCTGCACAGTTGGTGAATAGCAAGCTGTTGGTTTTCTCTCTTTAGCACTACATGCTGACCTTGATGTCAGTGGCGGCTCAGATTTACAAGCATCCCAGCATTAAGAACTCCATCAACATAGTGCTTGTGAAGATGCTGATCGTGGAAGACGAAGAGGTCGGGCCGTCCATTTCCGGCAATGGAGGCGTCACTTTGCGCAACTTCTGTGCCTGGCAACAGCTATTCAACCCGCCCAGCCACAGGCATCCGGAGCACTTCGATACAGCCATTCTTTTTACTAGAGAGGTGAGCAGTGATTTATTATGGATTTCAGGGTCAGGCCATATCTATTTATGGGACCATGATGAAGTGAGATTCTTGCCCTTAGCTGAATTTAGAACCGTCGTCCCTACTTATTATGGAAATAATATACACCTAAGTGACCCTCTGCAGGAAGTTTAATTGACAGGCGATCTGATCAATCATAATGCTGAATCTGGCATTTTTGTCCGACAAACAAACCAGACATGAGAGTAGATTAAAAGTCGGTTGACTTGAACTTTAAAAATGGTGTGTATTGAAGTCTTTCCACGGTTGAAACAAGATACCTTCTGATGTTCGTTCATGTTTACTTCATGCTATAATAGTAAAGAGAAAGAGATGATCTGTTAATGTGCTGCGCGAACTGAGGCACTACAGCAATCAGTCACGACGCATTAAAGAGCCACAAAACGGCATTTATTATTTGAATTTCTAAAAGGGGTCATCGGATGGCCATTTTCCACAAGTTGATATGATTCGTTAGGGTCTTAATGAGAAGTCTATAACATACTATGGTTAAAATTTTAAAGTGAGCCGTTTTGTTGCATTTGCCTTTAAATGCTAATGAGCTCTGCTGACCCCGCCCCTCTCTTCCGTGGGGTGACGAGTCGTAATGTTTATTTTAGCACATTATCAAGAAAGGTGATTTGCAAAGATGCATAAAAACCCTTATGCTTACTTTTGCTTTAGGTGAAGCTGAATCATGAAAGATTTGCGCGAACATAGACGCATTTATGTAGATCGCCGGGCACATTTCCTTCAAAAATAAAAGTAACGTAATCCTCTGCGTCTTCAGCAACTCAGATGTTGGGAGAAAATGACAACTGCTATGTTCATTATTAAATCCAACAACAAAACACCTCAGTCGCTCAATCAGAGACATTCTTGTCTACTCTTGCACCAGCATTGAAACAATGGAGGTCGGACTGTTTACAGCTCCCTCAGCTCAGTCAGGGCGGGTCTAAGGTAAGACAGCCGTGACAATCAACTATCGTGGGAGCAGCCTGGGTTTTTGTGACGTGATACAAGCTATGTTTCCATCACCCTGTGAAAATGCACTCGCTGAATAAATTCCTCCATATGAATCAAAAAGTCATGCGACTTTGTGCTATGGGACGTAAAATTAAAAATGAAATAAAAAGTATTTACAATTAAATAAATTGTTTTAAATGTACACTAAATGCAATTAGTTAAATAGTGCTTTTTGACTCACTTAATTTGGACTTAAGTACATATATGTAATTTCTTACTTCTATTGTCTTTGAAATATGGTTAAAGTGTACTGCCTAATGTACTGACAAGCATTTATGGGAAACTAAATATATTTTAATGTCATTTCTATTATATGTCTAAATATATTTGTAATTACACATTTGCAACGATGAAGTTGCAATTTAGTTCACTTATAATATATAACATTAAAAACCGTCACAAAAACACGGCCTCCTTAGTTACTGTTATGTCTGACAAACAATGCCGCTCTCACGCTACACATCATGTTCTCACACAGTGAAAAATACATCGCAGATAAAAGAGGAAACTGATAACACGCCAACAGACAAGACAGAGCAGGTTTACTTCTGGTATGAAACAAGGTCTCAGCTTTAAAATGTTTTTTAAAGAAATTCAAACAATGAATACCGTTTTGTGGCTCTTTAATGTGTTGTGACAGATTATTGGCTTATTAGATCAATCAACACATGAACTGATCGTCTTTTCTTACTTACTTAAAGCACAAAATAAACATGAATGAACATCTGAATATATTTTATTTCAACTGCGAAAAGATGTCAATACACACAAATTTTCAAGTCCACCGAAGTTAATCTACTCTCTGGTCTGATTTGTTTGTCAGACAAAATAGCAGATTCAGCATTTCTGCGTATCTGTTTTCGAAGGGTCAATTGTTTGTTGACAATTTTTTTTAAATGACAATGATTTATAATTATTACAAATTAATACTATTACAAAATACTAATGTAATAATACAATTTTTAAAATAAATAAACTTTTTAAGTGTACTTAAGTCTATTAAAACATTAAAGTCTACTGTCTTTAAGTTGCCTTTTATTTCATTAATATTATATTACCTGCAAGTCTTTTTTTTATATATATATAAGATTATAAATGCATTATAAGTGCGCATTTAAAAAAATTAAGCACACTTCTTTGTTACAAGTGGTTGTTTCGTTATACCATTAAAAAGTGTTGACCTTTTGAAAAGCATTTGCTGCATTGCTCATTACTAGAGCAGGCGTTGTGGCATAATGAAACCGAAAACGAGGCTGAAAATAGACTGACTACAGACTATTATATGCAGCTCCTCTGAAAGGTGAACACATCTGAGTCTGACTCTTGGACTGTGCCAAGGCCAGATGTGCCTTGAATCATGTGTGTTTTGTGGTCTTCTGCTTTGGAAACATTTGTCTCCGTCTTGGATCTCTGGGCGAAGGATGGAAAAGACTCCAGGCATGTTTTTGAGATACAGTTCAGACGCCACAAAGTTACATTTTCTCACTTCATAGGTCTGCCGCCTGCCAAAACTATTTATTTGCTTGGTTTTATGATGGAAACACTGGCAAATATGTTTCTGCTCTTACTATTAACCACAGACCTGGAACAGAAATAAGAATTGCATTTTTTTGTTTCCTAAACTGCCTTTCAGGACATCTGTGGACATCAGAGTTGTGACACATTGGGTGTAGCTGATGTTGGAACCATGTGTGACACTAAAAGGAGCTGTTCTGTTATTGAAGACAATGGCCTGCAGGCTGCTTACACGACTGCACACGAACTAGGTCTGGTTGTCCTCCGATAACCTCACCCTAAGCAATTGTTAAATTGATTTGACTGTCAGTAATATTATTTCATCCCTCTTTTAGGTCATGTTTTAAGTATGCCTCATGATGACACTAAGATGTGTGAGCAGCTTTTTGGACATCTAGGCGAGCACCATATCATGGCACCTGTGTTCACTCAGCTCAGTAAAACCTTGCCATGGTCTCCCTGCAGTGCTTTGCACGTCACAGAGTTTTTCGACAATGGACATGGTACGTGCACCCTTCATCTCTACGTATGGCTTCATAGGTATCATTGTGTATGTTTGCAATTACATTTTTAGCTGGGTCAATAATGTGACGATTGTTTTTCCGGCCATACCTCCTAAATTTTTAAAAAGAAAAGGAAAAAAGAAAGAAAATGAAAAATGCATGTCATATGCACAGTGACTTGAATACATGTCTTTTATTATAAACATGTTTTTAATTTCTAAATTAAAGTCCAGGTTTTCATTTATTTATTTTTTATTATATAAGATTTTAAGTGCACATTCAAGTTCAAAGTCTTGAAAGTCTTAAAGATAAATTAGTTTATCATAATCTTATAATATTTCTTAGAAAAAGCCATATTTCTTATGTAATACAAAGCTAAAAAGTAGCAATTACTGTTTCATATAAAACAGTAAATTATCTTCCTCATGATTGTGTGTCAAGGTCAGTAAATTTAATATTTATTATTTCAGGTAAAAAAAGTGTGGTGGAACTTTCCAAAAACATATGAATTAATAATTTAAATAAATAAATAAATAAAAACATATATACATACATACTATTTTCGTGAACATTTAATGATCTTGTAAAGTAAAATATTTTATTACCTTTTCTTTCTAACTACTGTATATTCATTTAGTTTATTAGTTTTACATCTACTAAAATAACTAAAACTACAGCTGAAATACTGAAATAATATATATATATATATATATATATATATATATAGCGCAATAAAAATATATAGATAGAATAAATTAATGAATAAATAAATAAATGCTATTTTCGTGGACATTTAAAGATAATTTAGAAAATAATAATTAATAATTTAATTAAAATAATAATAATATAATATAATATATAATTTTCATTTAGTTTATTAGTTTAACAGTCTACTAAAATAACTACAACTAGAGCTGAAGTTCTGAAATAAAATTAATAAAAAAAAAAAATATATATATATATATATCAGACAGATGATAGATGGAAAATGGAATTTTCAAAACCAGCAAAAATACAAAACGTATATCAGTAAGAATTTGTTGGATGTGTTTTAATCCTGAATTCCTGATTTTTTTTTTTTCTTTATTGGCAATCTTATTTGTTGGTGACCCAGCTTTAATAACTAATAACTAAAATCAGGGAACGGATTCCTGTGATCAGCATTAAAAAGTCATCTTAACTTGGTGTGTGTCAGGGTTTCCCTCGTTTATAGTAAAATCCTTTTACATCACCTTTTGCTTGTCGTTACGCAGATTCTTATTTTTTCACTTTCCGTTGACTCAGAAGGAATGCATTCCTGTCACTTCCCCGTAAGTCATAAAACAGGAATGCAACAAATGTCTTTTTCCACCGGCCCGTGTCTCTGTAGTATCGGTCTCGCACATTTCCTTTTTTAACCGCTGTATCATTTGAAGTGGGCAGTGGCCCATGTTCCCCACGTGCATTTTTGCTCACTCGTGTTCCTCCTCGCGGCTCACTCCCCCAGATGTGCATTCCTGCGAGTCTCCCTAAATGTCAGCTCCAGGAGCCCAATGTTCCTACTGTTACACAATCCTTTGATTTCATGATTTACTACACTCTAACTCTTCCTCTGCATAATAACAGGAGACTGTTTACTGGACCCCCCCGAGACGATAGTGGCTTTACCCACTGAGCTGCCAGGCATAACTTACAGCCTGGACCGCCAGTGCCAGCAGATATTTGGAGAGGAGTTTTCACACTGTCCCAACACCTCAGCCAGCGAGGTGTGCACACAACTGTGGTGTCAGCAAGAAGGCCAGTCTGTGTGCACAACTAGGAACGGGAGTCTTCCCTGGGCGGATGGCACGAGCTGTGGCCCCAACAGGACCTGCCTGAACAGCGTATGCATGTCCTCAGAGGAAGTCATGAGGCCTAAGGTATTTTAAGCTACTCTTGTGTAACATAAATAGGATTTTTAGCTCTATCTACAGTTGAGGTCGAAAGTTTACATCCCCCTTTTAGAATCATTAAAAATGTTCATTATTTCACCAAAGTAAGAGGGATCATACAAAATGCATGTTATTGTTTATTCAGTACTGACTTGAATAAAATATTTCACATAAAAGATGTTTACATATAGTCCACAAGAGAAAATAATAGTTGAATTTATAAAAATGACCCTGTTCAAAAGTTTACATACACTTGATTCTTAATACTGTGTTGTTACCTGAATGATCCACAACTGTGTGTTTTTTTTAGTGATAGTTCTTCATGAGTCCCTTGTTTGTCCTGAACAGTTAAACTGCCTGCTGTTCTTCAGAAAAAATCCTTCAGGTCCCACAAATTCTTTCTCTGATTTTGAGATCCATCTTTTCACACTGAGGACAACTGAGAGACTCATATGCAACTAATACAGAAGGTTCAAACGCTCACTGATGCTCCAGAAGGAAAAACGATGCATTAAGAGCCGGGGGTGAAAACTTTTTGAATTTAAAGATCAGGGTAAATTTAACTTATTTTGTCTTCTGGGAAACGTAACTATCTTCTGTAGCCTCTGAAGGGCAGTACTTAATGAAAAACTACAATATTTAGGCAAAATAAGAAAAATGTACACATCTCCATTCTGTTCAAAAGTTTACACCCCCAGCTCTTAATGCAAGGAGTTTCCTTCTGGAGCACGGATCTCAAAATCATACAGTCATTGTTGGAAAGGGTTCAAATAAACAAAAATGCTGGAAAACCAAAGAATTTGTGTGACCTGAAGGATTTTTCTGAAGAACAGTGGGCAGTTTAACTGTTCAGGACAAACAAGTGATTCATGAATAACTATCACTAAACAAAAAATAGCTGTAAACTTTTTTAGAAATTCAGCTATTATTTTTTTTGTGGACTATATGTAAACATTTTTTTTTATGTGAAATATCTTATTCAGATCTGTACTAAATAAACAATAACATGCATTTTGTATGATTGCTCTTATTTTGGTAAAATAATTAACATTTTTAAAGATTCTAAAAGGGGGATGTAAACTTTTGACCTCAACTGTATCTACCTATCCTTTCAAAAGGTACTAATTACACACTTTATAGATAAAAAGCTGAACCTTTTAAAACGTTACCACCCTAGTGACTGCTTTTGTACCTTTTTTCTGAGAGTGCATTTGGTTGGGTAATGCTAGCACCACTAAAATCACACACTTCATCTTCAGGACTGTAGAACATTAATTTGGTTGTGTGGTTCTTCTGGTTCAGCCAGCTGTGGATGGAGGCTGGGGCGAGTGGGGACCATGGCAGCCGTGTTCCAGATCATGCGGAGGCGGAGTGATGTTCTCCTACCGAGAGTGCACCCATCCATCTCCTCAAAATGGTGGAAAATACTGTGTGGGCCAGAGAGTGAACTATCTGTCCTGCAACAAACAGGCCTGTGAGAATAACCAAGGTGGGTCTCAGTAAATTTAGTTACCCATCTGTCTTTTCATATTGTGCTATTAGGTAACAATTCTTTGTTATTGCAGGAAAAAGTTTCAGGGAGGAACAATGTGAGAAGTACAACAATCCAAATCACTTTGATGTTCATGGAAATGTGAAGCAGTGGATACCAAAATACGCTGGAGTGTCGTTACGGGATAGGTGTAAACTCTTTTGCAGAGCAAGAGGCAGCAGTGAATTCAGAGTGTTTGCAGCTAAAGTAAGTCATTTTAAGATTTAAAATTGTATATTTGGTAGACGCATTACATTACATACATTTTATCGGTTCTTACTTTCCCTGGAAATTGAAACCATGACCTTAGCATTGTTGACATAAAATTAAACATCGTTTAATTATCTAAGGTAATTGATGGAACCCCATGCGGTCCAGATACCACATCATTCTGTGTGCAAGGCCAGTGTATCAAAGCCGGTTGTGACCTGGAGATCGATTCTAGTAAGAAGCTGGACAAATGCGGCGTGTGTGGAGGAAACGGACAGAGCTGCCGGATGATATCTGGCTCTTTCAATAAAGTCGTGTAAGGATATCCCACTGCCATTTTTAATGAAAGTTTGTTTATTATGGTCGCAGTTATAGAGTGCATTCTGCCCACTTTTTCAGCTTTGTTGATTCCAGAATGACCTTTTTCTATTTATTTTGTCCATAGTAATATTGGAAAAAGTATTATAAACCATTAACCAAGTCAATCAGCTACAAGGTGAATCACAGCTTTAAAAAAGGTATTTGAAAATCAGACAAAATTGGGAAAAAAGACAAAGGTGCTTGCCGCCAGTCTCTGATTGAAGTTTTCTTTGCAGAATCATGGGTAATGTGGTTTTTTGTTTACACTGACTTCTGCTGTTAAATGCGTTTAGAAACAGATGGCTTCAACAAAAGCATATACAGTTGATACAGTTTCAGGAGCTGCAAAATTGTAATTATTTGACCAAAATAAGAGGGATCATAAAAAATGCATGTTATTGTTTATTTAGTACTGACCTGAATAAGGTATTTAACATAAAATATATTTACATATAGTCCTCAAGTGAAAATAATAGTTGAATGTATAAAAATAACCCCGTTCAAAAGTTTACATACACTTGATTCTTAATACTGTATTGAACGACTGTATGGTTTTGAGATCCATCTTTTCACACTGAGGACAACTGAGGGACTGAGGGACTGAATTTGAAGATCAGAGTAAATTTTACCAATTTTGTTATCTGGGAAGTTTCCTCTGTGGCCTCTGAAGGGCAGTACTAACTGAAAATATGATATTTAGGCAAAATAAGAAAAATGTACACATATCCATTCTGTTCAAAAGTTTTCACCCCCGGCTCTTAATGCATCGGTTTTCCTTCTGGAGCATCAGTGAGCATTTGAACCTTCTGTAATAGTTGCATATGAATCTCTCAGTTGTCCACAGTGTGAAAAGATGGATCTCAAAATTTGTGGGACCTGAAGGATTTTTCTGAAGAACAGCAGGCAGTTTAACTGTTCAGGACAAACAAGGGACTCATGAACAACTACCACTTAAAAAACAAACAAAAAAACAACACAGCTTTGGATCATTCATGTAACACTACAGTATTAAGAATCAAGGGGGTGTAAACTTTTGAACGGGGTCATTTTTTATAAATTCAACTATTATTTTCTCTTGTGGACTACATGTGTTCATCTTTTATGTAATATATGCTATTCAGGTCAGTACTAAAGAAAACATTACATGCATTTTGTATGATCCCTCTTAATTTGTTAAAACTAACATTTTGCAGGTTCTAAAGGGGGGGGGGGGGGATGTAAACTTTTGACCNGGTTCTAAAGGGGGGGGGGGGGGGATGTAAACTTTTGACCTCAACTGTACCATCGATTAACAACTTCGCTCTCAACAAGTCTTCTTTAAAGGTTAAAGGAACCCCGGGTGTACTTGTATGGCTTAATAAATGATGTCTCTAACTGAAATGTGTAGTAGAAAACCCATGATTTACGTTAAAGAAATCCACATTGTTTTATACACATTTTGGACTATAGGGGGCGCCATTATTTCGCTGACATGAAATGGTTGCACTCTGTGAGCTCCTGACTCTACCTGTTGCTATTTTTATCGCAACATGATTTTGAATACACAACTCGGAAAATAAACTTCCGATGTGATGCAGCGTTTGGTTGTAATTTTCAGTCAAAGAGCAACAAGTGAAACGATGCAAGTCTTCACTGCTTTCCTAGCAATAGGAAGAGGAGGAAAGAATGGGAAGATGCCTGTGGATGAGTAACACTTCCTAAAGACCTGCGTCTTTGTTCTCTCCACTTTAGCCCTGATGCCTTTAAGGCTTTTTAGTAGACCACAGCTACTGAAAGAGCTTACAAATGGCGGAGGCAAGAAACGCTAGATGCCATCCTGGCAGGATGTAAACATGCCGATGCTTGTCATGATGGCGCAGCCACTGAAGGAGTTTCTCAGCGTGGATTTCACTCAACATTTAGGAGCGTTTAGACTCCTTGTGCGGAAAAATCGATGGTACGGCATTTGGTTTAAGCCTACGTTTATATCTGTCACCTTTTGTAAGCTCCTCAGTAGCTGTGGTCATCGTATCAGTATTTTATTTTCCAAGTTGTGTTGCGGTAAAAATAGCAACAGGTAGCGTCAGAAGCTCACCGAGTGCAACCATTTCATGTCTTCGAAGTAATGGTGCCCCCATAGTCCAACATATGTATAAAACAATGTGGATTTTTAAAATACTATAAATCTTTCATGGGTTTTCTACTACGTATTTTAACTACGACATAATTTATGTTACATTAAGTCATAAAAGTCTTCATACCTAGGGTTCCCTTTTAAGTTAACGTAGTTAACATTACACTTCACTATGGAGAAAATAAATGAAAATTAATTTCTGTCCAATTTTTTACATTTCTTTAGCCATGGTTATAAGGATATTGTGACGATTCCAAGTGGAGCCACTAATATCAACATCAAACAGCAGAGCCATGGAAGTATACCACACGATGGGCATTATCTGGCTGTACGAAGAGAAGACAGTGATTATATCTTGAATGGCAACTTCTCGGTATCCACAGTGGAGCAGTTTATTCCAGTTCTGGGCGCTGTGCTGAAGTACAGCGGCTCATCCACTACACTCGAGAGACTTCAAAGCTTCCGCCAGCTTCAGGAACCAATCACAATACAGCTGCTCTCCACCGCTGGGGAATCCATTCCACCGAAGGTCAAATACACCTTCTACATCCCCAAAACCATGACTTTTAGCAAACCCAAAGACAAAAAGATTGCCGGCAAACTGATCCATCCATTTGGGGTGCCACAGTGGGTCTCGGGCGAGTGGTCTGAATGCTCCAAAACGTGCGGTTCAGGATGGTCCAGGAGAAGTGTGGAATGTAAAGACAATGCTGGCTTCTATTCAAACCACTGTAATAAAGATCTCAGACCCTCTGATATCAGGCCCTGCGCAGACCTGCCGTGTCCAATATGGCAAATAGGGCCTTGGTCTTCATGCTCACAAACTTGTGGCCATGGGGAACGCCAGCGAGGGATTCTCTGCATTGATTACGCTGGAAAAATTGTGGAACCGGAGAACTGTGACCCTGCCAAGATGCCTGAATCAGTATCTGAAAAGTGTTTCTACCAAGAGTGCTGAGGACTTTCAAATTATTCAGATAATAAGACGCTCCCAGAACAACATAAAGATTATTTTTTGACCGTGCTTCAGGTTGGAGCAGGAAATATTCAGCTTTAGATGGAAAATTGGTTGAGCTTTCATGAATGTTGCACGGACTGATCACTTGGGCTTTGGTTTTCCAGATACATATATATTTATAACCACTATTGAAGTTTGATCCAATAGATATCTACCTCAGCAAGCAATGCTTTATTGCAGTTTTCCTAACTTCTGTCACCTAATTGCTTTCTCAGAGCATTCCACCTAAATTATTTTTCAAGTATGTCATATTCTTAACAATACAAAACACACCGATCAGCTGAGACTTAACATTCATCTCAGGCTGACTTTATATGAAATGAGAAGAGAAATCAGTTCCATTTTTTTTTGTGTGTGCACATTCACATTCAGAAAATTCAGTTTTGAAAGGTATTTGGAATTACAAAGTGGAATTATTTTAACTTGGAATGGGAAAAGCTTACTAGGAACTGTCACTTGCTAAGCCGCTATCAAGGTGCTATCATTCTTTTTTATTCATTTATTGCTTTGTGGTCAATAATTCTTGATTTTAGATGATTAATAGAGTTAAAGCGTATCTAAAACACTTGATAAAGCATGATCATATAAATCTATTAGAGCTATTTTCATGTATATTTAAAACCGTATCAGAGGTAAACAGTGGTTGAGCCTAATTTATATTCTGAAACATTAAAAATTACAGGTAAGTGTTAGATTTAATGTTTGAAAATTCCTCTTAAGTGTCCATTCAGAAGGTTCTGTAACTTACTATTTACTATCGCTGTTCTTTGTATTAAACACTGTTTTATTTCAAAATGCACATAGCAAATTGTTGTGAATTGCTATGTGAATGAAAGCCTGGATGTTTGCAAACATCAATCCTTTTAGGGTTTTCATATTTCATAAGTGGATATGTCTGAAAGCTTTAGAGAACTAGATGTGATGTGAACGATACTGAGGAAAAAACAGCATGAAACTAAACTGATAAATAGTTAATGCTCCATTCAAATGATTGTATATGAATGTTAATATGGCATTGACCATTCCAGTTGTATACATTAGTAAAAACATATTATCAAAACATATTATCCCTTCAGTGAAGGATTGTACTTTGTTACTTCTTCATTGTAAAGCTATTTATTTTTGTACATTTTATATTGTATAAAATGGATACAAATTATGCAGTCTTGTCTTTTTGTTTTGTAACTTATCAATAAAATGCCTAAACATTACAAAAACATCAGTTTGGATGAATTTATTTAATTAAAGCCAAATCAAAAATGTACGTGCAAAACATAAACATAAGAATGGCTACAATAAAGGACCTGCACAGCATAATCGGTCAGGAAGGCTCTGATTTTCCTGACATCACAGAGCATGGATCTGTATGCTAAGATGTGGTTTGTAAAGTTCAGCTAGATGTCAAATACGATAACAAGATTCCTGGCTGGCTGTAGTGTTGTTGACCTTACTAAGGTTGAGCTAGAGGTGGCGTTCCTGTATCCAGTCCAAAATGTCAGAAAGATTTCCTGAGATAGATGCTGAGATCTTAGGCTTATTGAACTGGAATGACCCTCTGTTATCTGCGTAACAGGAAAAGTCATGACAGGACTCTGAGACGTTACAGGTCGAGAAAAGAGGAGGGCCAAACGCCGAACCCTGAGGTACGCCAGCGGTTAGCTGAAGCGTTTTAGACACTTCTCCACCTCGCAAAGCCTTGAAGGATAGGTCCCACAGGCAGATACAGCTGTTTGTTGTCATACAGACATGCAGCCCTCCACCATTCAACAGGCTACTAGGTCTTCAAATCATGACAGCTAAAAGTGCCTCTGAAACCCATCACTGCCAAAGCAACCTCTGATGGTCCAGTAAGACTAACACTGCGGCCCTAATGTGTGGCTTGGAGTTGCGAGAAACATATTTTGGCATGGCATTCAAAAAGTAACAACAACTCCAAGCTTCGGCTCTGCCTTAATCAGATTGCATTTTATTGGGCCAACATAGCCTCAGAGTTTTTTCCCTAATTTCGAAGAGGTGCTCTTTCCTAAAAGAGGGCCCCTTTGAGAGAATGTTTGTTTGATGGAAAATCCTATTCCACATGTCTGAGAGGCAGCTGCTCCCTATCTCTTTGAAAAGTTTCGCATGAGTTTGGCTCTGAAAGAGATGCATCTGCTACAATTGTTACATAACTTCGCACTATATCTTCAGTCTAGCTTTTCCTCCCCGCTGATAAAATGAACAGAACTGCACTGTTAAAACAAAGCATGAGCTTTAACAGTTTGACATGTTTTCAACTAACCAGACTGTCTATTTGAGGCCTTCGACTGTAATTATTCATAGAAGTATATGCTGATGAACTGAACATATTATCTACCAACATGATCATCTAAACAATTCCACAAAAAGTGTTTTGTGAGCTGTTTGTTGCTTACATACTTTTACAGACATTATGTTCTCATAAACTGCCGCATAAGAACAGGCTGCACACTATGATGTTGTGCAAATCTACCTTAAGGATGTGGAACAGAACTTTCAACAACTACTCCACCCAAAAACACACAAAGCAAAAATGTTTCTGCTAAATTACAGCAACACACACATTGTTCTAATATGTGCTTGTGGATTACAGGTAACTATTTAGCCAGCATTTTTTATCCAAATTGAATTAGATTGAACACATTATGTGCCTGACTTAGTGTAACCAGTGGAAATTTTCAGAAACCAGGCCAGGACAAATCTATTGTGTCTCTGCTAAGCCGGTGGAAATGACCATCAATTTTCATTTATTTTCAGCTGCTGTTATATAATCGTCATCCATCCAGGGTTATGCTAGGGGTGCATATCTTTATATAAAATGTTTTATTTTAATTACAGCTGTCGCAAGTAATTCTAACGTGCCTATGTGGGTACTTTTTGTTTACCTAGCAATTTTGATCAAAATTACAATGCACTGATGTCTTGCTCAAGGGCTCAGTGGTGACAGATTTGTGTTGTGAACTCTGAAAAACTCCTATTCTCACATCAACTCGCAAGCTAATTGCTATCTTCATGCAGACCCTTGAGCATAAAGACTACAAACACACCCTTATTTGTTTCTAAATGAGGCGACACAGAGTGCTAATGCAAAACACACATGAAACGCATGAAAAATGTATAAAAATGTGGCCGTTTTTTTCAAGTGCTAGGCAAACAGCATGAAGTAAAATTCGGTGTGCTATCCAGACAAGTCTAAAAGCTGTTTGCGCTCCCATTCATCTTAATTACACTTTATGAAGTAGTAGTTTATTTGAAATGTGTCTTATTTCCGTATGGCAGCTCAGTTCTGTTGCCAGGAGCCAATCACCTGAACCTAAATGTTATGTGACTAATGACTCCAGGGCTGCAGGAATATGACATCAACTGTAATTAGGGCTGTTCGATTCCGAAAAATTTGGAATCGAGTCCGATTCCGATTCCTGATTCTGGAATTGATTCCTCACTGTTGTTTTCGATTCTTGTTTTTTTTTTTTTTAGAGTGGAGGAACCTAATTTCGCCATGACTGTAGAATACATTGGCCTTATCATAATATTAAGCTTTATTTTTAAAAATTATGATACATTTCTATATTTAAATTGAAATTTTGTCTGCATTGCACATGAAATTAGTCATAGCCCACAGTGCAGCAGTGGACATGCTTTTATAGCATGACTGGAACAAGGCACATTTCAGCTGAATGATGTGTACTTCAATGCCGGTAGCCTATGATTTGTGCAAAATTAACAAACTGTACACTGAAACAAAATAACCAGAACAACAACATTGATATAAGAGCTAGCAGTTAATCTGTCAAATCAGATGCGCTCTCTGCCACTGAAATGTGCTCTCTGTGTTTTCTTTCAGAATTAGCTTGGCTGATAAAATCTTAAAAAAACAGCATTTTATTTAAGATGGAAATAGGATCAAGACCTTCAATCACGTCATGATCTATTCCGTCGTGCGACGCTCAAAACTGCTGACAATATAAGGTCGTTTCACCATAAAATAACTTCTGAATTGTTTTTGAACTGGTTAATTAAAACGATCTATCCGGAAGAACCTTTTAGTGGAAACGAATCAGACTTATAATCACTATTAGCGAGCAAGGCTGCATCTTCAAACTCAAACGAGCTACCGACTCTTTTCATACGGTTTATTTTCGTGAATTGATGTTCAGCGATGTTTGATGACAGCAGCCGAGATATGCAGCCTTCGTATGACACAGCCTTTCGTTTAGATAGATAAGACAGATAAGCTTTGTGGCTATGAATGGGGAGTCGATTCCCCTTGATGGGATCGATTCCAACCTTTGGAATCGACTCCCGATTACCTACGCCTTGGAATCGATTCTTTTTGGAATCGGCTCCCAGCCCTAACTGTGATGTCAAAGGGAAAAACATGGCATATGCTGTTTTTAAGAATCTTTATAGATCAATTTTGAGTAGACGTCACAGTGACGTAACTTGCAGCTGTGCGCGCATAGTGGTTGCAATAAAACACTGGTAACCAGTGGAGGTACACAGGTTAAAATCCATGAAATAAGAGAAAAAAAAAAACAATATTTTTGTACCTTTTGATGTCAAAATCGGAATGTAAATAATTTTTATAGAATATGGTCGTTAAGACACCATTTGAAGCTAAACGCAGATGTTTAAATGGACATACTATGAATGAAAACTGCTATGATTACTCTACTTTTAAAGCATAAATTTGATTTAAACAATAGGTCTACATAATATTCACATATGCTGTTCATAAGGGACATATTGTATTAGCCCTACAGTTACAGCATGAGTTTGTTAATTGTGAGGGGAAAAAAGCCAGAAGTGTGGGATATAAACTCTGAGCCGAAGGGAAAAAGAGTGAATGATGAGTTGTTTTTCCTCTAGAGTTGTGGGATATAATCTCGGATTTGCGAAAATAAAGTCAGAATTTTGAAATATAAAATCAAACCTTTTTTTATTCTTTTATTCCATGGCTCCATAGACTGCCACCTGAACCGCCCAAAACGTCATCTCTGTTTCGGATCTGTAAGACTATCCCACTGTCTAACCTCAGTTTCGTTGAATAACATTATCGCTGGGTGACAAGCTCTCGTAATATGCGAATAACATTTTGAAAATGAAATGACATCTAATCAGTAGAATCTATATTCTTTTTAAATCGAAGTATTTTGTACCATATCCGTGTAATTCTCAAGCCATAAAGGCTATCTCTCCCGGGTTTTCTGCAACCATGCTGCGCGCGCATCCCGAATGTTTACAAACAGATAATTAGCCTTTTTCACAAAAATCGGAAGTGACGTCAGCGCAGGGTAAAGTCAGTTCCGCTACAGGTCTGTGCCTATTATATTAACATGCTCTTGTCTCAAATAATGCCTTTTACCTTTTCTTTTTT
>JAHKKF010532822.1:0-23769 GCA_019740295.1 Labeo calbasu
GACCACAACGGAAATGTTTCAGGGGGACCTCAAAAAGTGACGAACCCAGCTGGGACCTGAATTTTGACCTGATTTTAACCATTAATGAAGCATTGCAGGGTTTTTTTTTTTTTTTTCGTGAACTTTGAACGTAATATTTATTTGCATATATTTATTTATTTATGTATTTATTTGCAATTAAGTTAATAATGTTTCACAGTTAAGTGTGTAATTCATCAGATTAGTCTAATAATATCCAAAAGACCAATGAATCATATGATCAGGATAAACAAAATAATCAGGTGCAGATATTGAACATTTATTTTTCTATTGCCCTTATGCTCTTTCATTTTGGACTGACTTTAAAATAGACATAACAAAGAAATTAAGCAAACCCCTTAATTTAGATTTTCATGATATTTTACTTTGTTTTCAAAGCCCCTCTTTTTCTGATAAACAGGTTTATATTGTAAATCTCTTAATTATCTTAGCAACGTTTTATATTCAAAAGTAAGTCAGAAGAAACCATTATATATTACATTTTGTAACACTGATCTTAAAATTTACCTTGAAACCCTCTCTAATATGAGATCTCAAAATAAGAAGCTAATAAAAACAATTTTAAAGCTTTTCAAATTTATGTAACTGCCCTGGAATTTCCTTTTTTTTTCTTTCTTTCTTTTGGTATGTTTGTGTGTTTTGTTTATTTATTTTTTTGCAGTTGAATTTGCAATTTGAAATGTTGCCTTGTTTTTTTGTGCGATGATGAAACTGAATAAAATAATAATAATAATATAATAATAATAATAATAATAATCACGTCCCAGCTGGGTTTGTCACTTTTTGAGGTCCCCCTGAAACATTTCTGTTGTGGTCCGTGCTATTTGCAGTGCGTTTGTGTGTTTGGTTGTGTTGTGAGAATTTGCAGCGCGTTTCCGTATTTGTGTTTGCGTTGTGAGGATTTGCAGTGCCTGTGTTGTCAAACTGATGAAGATGTTTTCTTAATTTGTTGTCGTTTTTTCGTTCTGTTTGCATGTGGTTTCTTAAGTTGCAGCGTGTTGAGCTCTCTCGGCCACCGTATAAAACCCCATCACTCATGAATCATCACGTCTGTCTGCTAATCCCTATTGGCTGTAAGGAATATATATAGGGACTTTGATATAAGCGTCGTCAACATCAGCATCAGCCACCTCTACAGTGTACGTTTGTGTTTAGTAACATCATGATGACTGATTGGATATAGTATGCACACTTGGGTTTGTTTGTAGCCTGTACAATTTAGATGTTTGAAAACCACCAAACTGACCCCAAACCAGCCCAAATTTTGACCACCAGCCCAAGGCAATTTTTACCCACACAATCAAATTCAAAAACGCCCAATCTGGCAACACTGACTATGACTTCTGAGATCCCTGGAAATGTGAAAAGAGGCACTTCTCCAATAATTTAAACCCTGACTGACGAATAGAACCATGCTACCTTTATTTTATTTTTCTCACTAGTACAGTTGAGGTCAAAAGTTTACATACACCTTGCAGAATCTGCAAAATGTTAATCATTTTACCATAATAAGAGGGATCATACAAAATGCATGTTATTGTTTATTATTTATTTAGTACTGACCTGAATAAGATATTTCACATGAAGTACATTTACATATACTCCACAAGAGAAAATTTATAAAAATGACCCTGTTCAAAATTTTACATACGCTTCATTCTTAATGTTGTGTTGTTACCTGAATGATCCACAGCTGTGTTTTTTTTTTTTTTTTTAGTGATAGTTGTTCATCAGTCCCTTGATTGTCCTGAGCAGTTAAACTGCCTGCTGCTTTTTAGAAAAAATGCTTCAGGTCCCACATTTTTTGGGGGTTTTCAGCATTTTTGTTTATTTAAACCCTTTCCAACAATAACTGTATGATTTTGAGTTAAATCTTTTCACACTGAGGACAACTAAGGTGCTGTTTTCATATGCAACTATTACAGAAGGTTCAAACGCTCACTGATGCTCCAGAAGGAACAATTACTGTATGATTGTACCATGTACCATGCATTGAGAGCCAGGGGGTGAAAACTTTTTGAATTTGAAGATCAGGGTAAATTAAACTTATTTTTTTCTTCTGGGAAACAAGTAAGTATCTTCTGTAGCTTCTGAAGGGCAGTACTAAATGAAGGCAAAATAAGAAAAATATACACATCTTCATTCTGTTCAAAAGTTTACACCCCTGGGTCTTAATACATTTGCTTTATTACTAAACAAACAAACAAACAAATAAACAAACAAAAACACAGCTGTGGATCATTCAGGTAACAACAGTATTAAGAATTAAGTGTATGTAAACTTTTGACAGGGTCATTTTCATAAATTCAACTATTATTTTCTCTTGTGGATTGTATGTAAACGTCTTTTATGTAAAATATCTTATTCAGGTCAGTACTAAATAAAAAATAGCATTTTGATCTCTCTTAATTTGGAGATTCTGCAAGGTGTATGTAAACTTTTGACCTCAACTGTAGGTATGTATGTCACAATGGGAAGGAAAAGATCTGTCGCTACTTTTATTGTGACTTTAATGTTTTAATAATGTTTTGAATTTAATTATTATTATTATCATCATCATCATCATCGTCATTATTATTATTATTGTTATTATTAAATGAATTATTATATCGGGATAAGAAAAAAAAACATGTCAGTTACCGTAATGTCATTGACCAAAACGAGAAGTGTCATTTAGGACCCTATAAATTCACAGAAAAGGTGCGGTACAGCTGACAGAGCAGGTTGTTTTCTGCACTATCAGTTGATTTCTCACAGGCCTTGTGCCTGTGACTCTGCGATATCTCTCACAGTAGGGCCATATGGCTCCCTCCACCTCCGTCCCAGCCAAACCTCTGCTAACCTTCAGAATTCAAGCGCTGCCAACCCGTTGGTCCTCTGAGAAAACGCCGTCTGGGTTACCGCCTCATACCTGTCACCGCCTCTCTCTTTTTGGACCGAGGAATACCCCGGTGTACCTGTCGTGTACGTGTTCTGACGTTAACGTCTGTGTATTTATATCATTACTCTCTTTTTTTCTCCTGCCAGTCGTATCAAAAACTTTTTTATTGATGCTTCGTGACGCAGCTTGGTCTGGTCTTGAAATCAGTTTCCTATGTGGGTTAAAACACTCGAGTGAGCACATGGCTGTACGGGACCGGAGCCAGGCAGAGGACAGTTTAGGTAAATAACAGGCAGTTCTAAGCTCCTTTGAAGATCACATCCTTAATCCCTCGCCGGGTGATTTATGAAGGGAGAGGTAAGTGTGTGCGCACGCATATGGGTTCATGGTCAGGACGCTGTGCAGATATTGAGAGGTAGACACTTACCCGCAAGGTCAGCAGTGCTGTTTTCATCAAAAGCATTGCTGAACCTCGAGGATTCTTTCAGCTGAATGTGACAGGGTGGTTGATTTATTTTCAAGTCAAATATGCTTCACATCTGTATATCAAACAAACCGCAAGAGGCATATTTTTGGATTTTTACCTCTAAGGATAGTAATAAACATAGTAGGCTAGCTACATTTGATAATTTGGCTGATTTTTTATGCAAAACAAGTGAAATGGAATTTGTTTAGCAGTAGTATCTACTCTAGAAATTAGTGGGGGCTTGGGGCAAAAAGCCATTAAAATGAATAGAAATACCCCCAAAATTTAAGATATGCGTCAGTTCGTGTGTAGGAAGGAGCCGAGGATGAGGAAATAAAACAAACAGATTTTAATAATAAATCCAACAAGGGTAAAGACAGGAACAGCAGGGGAACACACTCCAACATAACATTAAGATCGGACAGCGACAAAGGAACTGAAACAAACTTAAAAAAAGGGTAGCTTACGAGACACAGACAGGTGAAGATAATAAGTCAATTACGACTAAACAAGAAACGGAACAGGAAAGACCAAATAAGGGCACAGAAGGGCGAAACCAACAAAACAGTCCACAGTGGTGTGACATTACTCCCCCCTCCTGGAAGGCACATCTCGCGCCGTAACATATACACCGGGGAGGGGGGGTGGGCGCCCTGGAGGCTCATGCAGGGCAGACACAGGATGGAGAGGAGGAAGGCCTCCAGGGCGGATCAGGGAGCTCAGGAAGCCATGGCAGGTCAGGGAGCTCGGGAGCCATGGCGGAGCATACAGTCTGAGAGGCCATGGCGGATCAGGGAGCTCGGGGAGCCATGGCGGAGTATACAGTCTGAACGGAGTATACAGTCTGAGAGGCCATGGTGGATCAGGGAGCTCGGAGAGCCATGGCGGAGTATACAGTCTGAGAGGCCATGGCGGATCAGGGAGCTCGGGGAGCCATGGCGGATTATACAATCCGAGAGGCCATTAAGTCCTTTATATATATTTGGCTTGCCACATGAGAAGCCGGCGGCATAGAGCGTGGTGTGAGCCGACACGACGTGGCGTGTTCCAGAGGGGGGCGGACGACGAGACATGTAATCCTCCCTTCGAACTTCGAAGTTAGAACCATTTAAATAAAGGACTAGATTAATCAGTTCGATCAGGATATACTCACACACGGGAAGATCGCAACGGATAGTCTCATCGTCCAGCCCCAGCTGAAAACACGCACCTAAAGCAGCGTTGTGCCAGCTCAGCTGGTTAGCTAGCTCGAAGAAATCCTCCACATACCGTTCCTACCTCCGACCATCTTGCCACAAACCCCACAGAGCTTCCTCAGCCATCATCATGTATTTGGTCCGATCTTCTGTCAGGTCGTGTGTAGGAAGGAGCTGAGGACAAGGAAATAAAACAAACAGGTTTTAATAATAAATCCAACAAGGGTAAAGAGAGTAACAGCAGGGGAACACACTCCAACATAACATTAAGATCGGACAGCGACAAAGGAACTGAAACAAACTTATAAAGGGTAGCTAATGAGACACAGACAGGTGAAGATAATAAACCAATTGACTAAACAAGAAACAGAAGAGGAAAGACCAAATAAGGGCACAGAAGGGCGAAACCTACAAAACAGTCCACAGGGGTGTGACAATATTGGGGTTTGTTTTTGTGTTTAAAGTGTTTTTTTTTTTTTTTTTAGAAAAGTAATTTTAGATGGTTAAGCATACCCATAAGCACAATAAGATTACAAATGAGATAATAATTTTATATAACCGTTAAGTGACTTATTTTTACATTTAATATTGTGTTTTTGATCAATTTTCAATGAAAATTGTTCCATACTGAAGCACAGGAGAAGTGTTGCACAGCATTTGTGTGAAAAAGCATTTTTAACAAATTGGTTGAGTGATTAATTCAATGACTCATTCATTAAATCATTCACTTGTTTGTTCCTGACTGAATCAGCTGTTTTGTATTATTCACTTTAATTGATAATTTATTTACTCACGCATTAAGAGTGGCTTTAGTTTAATATTTACAATTATCATTTCACTTCTTTCATCATTTCCTATTTTTATATTCCATTTTCATCCCACGTCATTGTTTATCGAATTGGAGTTGCAGTGTAAAAGTTATGTCACATCTATGTAAACACGTCTAAATGTCACTTCAGATGCAGCTTCTGTGCCACATTTTCACCTTTGCAAAGATGGATTTTGCTGACACTGATTGATTTGACTGGTAACAGCCCTATAATGTCTTATTATTCTTATTTTAATCCAAATTTATGAATTTGTATTCATGTCGTTCCAAACCCGTGAGGCCTTCGTTCGAGATCTTCGGAACACAAATTAAGATATTTTTGATGAAATATGAGAGCTTTCTGCATAGACAGCAACACAACTGACACGTTCAAGGCCTAGAAAGATAGTAAAGGCATCGATAAAATAGTCCATGTGACATCAGTCAACCTTAGTTTTATGACGCAACAACAATATTCTTTATGCGCAAAGAAAACCATGGTAGTTGCGTTGCTGTCTATGCAGGGTCATAAAGCTCTCAGATTTCATTAAAATTATCCTAATTTGTGTTCCGAAGATGAACGAAGATCTCACAGGTTCGGAACGACATGAAGGTGAATATTTAATGATCGATTTTTCATTTTTGGGTGAACTATCCCTTTAATGGAAAGTAGTTTCTGTCATTGTACTATACACTCAATCTGAATTTTACACAGAAAGTTCCAAAGGTTCCAAAATCCATAAAGGTCTAATTTATGACCATGATTAAGGTGCTCCACACAGTGCAAAGACAAACTGAACAATATGTTTTATTTTGTTCAATTTGTAATTGGCATAATCAATTGAGGTTTTGTCCTACGCAACCAAAATGTTTGCTGTTTTTAGCGCAGTTAGCTAATCATCTTAACATGTTTTGAAGGTGCTGTATGTAGGATTGACTGATATTGCAGTCCGAATTCAAAATATTGGATTTTGAAAATAATGTTCGATCTCTGACTCTGACCCCTTTCGTTTGCCAGCTTCCATGACTGAAATGAAATACGCTGTGTTTTCCGCCAACTGGCAACCTGGGGTGCCAAAATACAATTGGGTAAACTGGCAGTGGGCGGGTTACAAAGACCAAAACAGAAACAGAAATTCTGACACAGAACAGAACTTTTCAAAAGAGAATAACTGACTGTGGCATTGTTTTTCAGATAAACAAGTATGTTAACTTACATATATAACTTAAATATCTGCAAACATATTATGGTATTTTAATGCTTTAGTAGAATCAAAAACTTACATAACAAAACACAAAAAGTTCACCATTCAGCAAAGTTGCTATTGTCATTGAAACAAAAATGAAAGAATGACATACTGAATGTGTCTTCCTACAATGCTAAACCATATAGTTATATATTCTTAGTTTTTTACTGCTAATCAAATCAACAGTTTTTTCGTGGCTCTTTATTGAGCCTTTTGAAATGCTTATAAGGAGAAAAAGAAAGAGACCAAAAAGTTCATAACCAAATCTGCTGAAAAAATAGACAATCACTGTTGTATTTTAATGTTGCTCAGACCTCTTTGTGTTCCTAATGTCATGTTTTAGTAGCTGAGCTACAGAAACAGAAAGCCAGAAATGAAACAGCAACAAAATACACTGGAGCGCTTGACATCTATCTGACCATTACAAATAATGAAACCACATTTCCCAGTGGTTGCACATGTGTTACTTCTGGAAGTGCTGTTTAGTCAGATGGCATCATTAGGTTGAGTGTTACTATCTGAAGGGGGTCTTGAGGGAGATGTTGCCCTAATCACTGATTGGAGTGTGCGTGCACTGGATTATTTTCTGTTGCCAGGTGATTGATTGCTCAGGTTTTGTTTGTGTTTGATTACCAGAGTTATATCATTTCCCCAATCTAACTATTGTAAAAATGTGTTTGCTGTTATGAATGACTATGAACTAGCATCCTAAGAAATAAACATGACATAAGAGCCTGTTTAGAGGGGTCATATGATGCAATTTCCTTTGTCTTTGGAGTGTTACAAGCTGTTTGTGCATATACTAGATCTGTAAAGTTGCAAAAATTAAAGTCTGAAACCCAAAGAGATATTCTTTATAAAAGTTAAGGCTCAGCCACGCATTCCTAAAACGGCTCATTCATGACTACATTACAGTGTAGGGAGATTTGCATAATACCGCCCAAATGTATACGCAAAGAAAGAAGGTGTAACTTTTATTCTCACTGTAGTATTGTTACAGTCGCCACCATGTTGCGGAGACGCTGTGTATTTCGTTGCGAAAGCAAAACTACTGTGTTAATCTTCCAAATGAGTACACAATAGAAATCAGGGGTTAAGTTATATTTACATCATTGTTCCAGAACAGAACAACGCAAATATTTGAGTGTGTGCAGCACATTTTACAGGACTGTTTCCTGAACCTGAGAGAGTAGCCTACGGCTATGCACACTATAAAGTGGGGCAATTCCAAATTTGCACGGACAGTCTGGCACTTCTGACTCACAGCCTGTAAGTACGTTTTCATATTTAAAGAATTTTCTACTGGCTGTTCAAACGTGAGTTTTGAGCAGTGTGGAGTAGTGCTTGTTTGTCATTTCTACAATCACAAATGCAGACATGGTGTTATGCTTACACAGCGCGACGCAACACAATGCGTAAAAAAAACAGTATGCGTCATTATGTCCTCACTGAATGCAACAAATTCCTCATTTATAATGGGTTTTATTGTTTTTGTCTCGTTGCGCCAAAGACATGGCATCACAACATGATAAGGGGCGTGACATTTCCATCACATGCTTGAGGTATTACACCAAATACACAAAATAATGTTCTTTTTTAGCAACATCATATGACCTCTTTAACCAACTGTCAAATTTTGGACAAATCTGTTAAAGACATCCATTTGACAATGCATATTAAAAAGTCCAGTAGTCACTGTATGATTTTGAGATCTATCTTTTCACACTGAGGACAATTGAGGGACTCATATGCAGCTATTACAGATGGTTTAAACATGCACTGATGCTCAAGAAGTAAACACAATGCATTAAGAGTCAGGGGGTGAAAACGTTTTGAATTTTAAGATCAGGGTAAATTGTACTTTAATTGTACTAGGATAAATGAAAAAAAAAGTGATTTAAACAAAATAAGAAACTATTCATCCTGTTTAAATGTAATGTTTTAATGATTATTCATATTTGTGACCCTGGACCACAAAACCAGTCATAAGTAGCATTTGTAGCAGTAGCCAAAAATACATTGTATGGGTCAAAATTATAGATTTTTCTTTTATGTCAAAAATCATTAGAATATTAAGTAAAGATGTTCCATGAAGACATTTTGTAAATTTCCTACCATAAATATATCAAAACTTTGTTTTTGATTAGTAATATGCATTGTTAAGTACTTCATTTGGACAACTTTAAAGGTGATTTTCTCAATATTTAGATTTGTTTGCACCCTCAGTTTCCAGATTTTCAATAGTTGTATCTCAGCCAAATATTGTCCTATCATAACCATACCTCACATCAATGGAAAGCTTAAATATAAAGCTTTCAGATGATATATATAAATCTTAATTTAAAAAAAATTGACCCTTATATGACTGGTTTTGTGGTCTATGGTCACATTTTTTTATTTAATGAAACTACTATTATTTATTTGTATATTTTATTTAAGATTTTATTTACAAATAAGTATATAATCAAGACTCTGTTTACTGCAATAAGTATATTGCGCATTGAAGATTTTCAGTATGACAAAAATGTGTTGAATGCAGTGAAGTTATGAGCTATAAGGCAGTTTAAAAAGAGGGTGACAACTTTCAAGAGGGTTTTGCTGAAAGTACGGAAAAGTATCCTCTCTAAATTCATCCTCACCACCAAACATTAAAGTGATGCTCAGCTTAAGCACATAAATATCTTGAGAATCTTTTTAAATGTTTTATTTGACCAAAAAATCCCAGTGTTTTTTGGCCTCAGTATAAAAATGTAGACTTGTGACAGACTATATTAGCTCAGAATAGACATCATTGTGTCATTTCGTAAAAGAGTCTATGGCAAGTGAGTTCACTGCAGACTGTTTGTCATTTATTAATTATGAGAGCCTAGTTGTGCCCACAGCCATCCACTGAGCTAAAACACTGAGATAAGATCTGCAGTAAAATCAGCACTGAAGGCTGATGGCACCACAGACGCACTGGTGTTCCTGGTGTCCTGTGTTTATCTGGGCATGAATCCATCGCTGGAGCCACTGGAGCTCTGGGCAGATGGTTGGCATCAGCATTCAGCAACTATTTCAGCCTAACTTTGCACCGCATACCCTCGCACCATCAAATCAGGCTATGATGCTCTCAGAAAGGACAGAGGAAGAGCGAGAGAGAAGATTAAAGAATATGAAAATGGTCCAAAATGTCAAGTCCAAACCCTGACCTACATCCTAATGTTAACCTCAGTATAGTATTGGTAGCACATCCTGATATATATATATGTAGTCTGACCTTTTGTTTGAAAGGGTTTGTGTGTGATTTAGTTATATTGACCATTGCTTATAATACCAGCACTGAAATGGACTTGAAATATAAATCCGAAGGGTCTTAAAACACTCTGCTGTTGCTGCAAACCATTTATTTTAACGCTTTCATTCAATATATCTTTAGTCGATCAATATATGTTCCTCTTTATTATCAAAGTCATCTACTGAAGGCTTTAGCCAGAGCAGAACAGCAGATAGTTTATGAAGACTGATGGTGTCCAACATGAGCAATGGCGTATTGGATGACGAAGCTCCGCTGCATTAACGTCAACGCCCATCCCCACTGACCCCAGAACAGTGCTGACATCTCACAGTCTGACCGTCTTCACAAGGTCGACATAAAGGGGCACTGACGTCAGATCAGTTACACTCTGCTGCTCAACCCTATAGTTGTGACTTCCAGTCTGAGGTGAGAAGGTGTAAGGTGTTTTTTCTGATTGCTCAGTAGAGGTTATCAGGTTCAGTAAAGTTTGTCAAAGCGTTCAGATGATTGTGGATGAAGTAGTTCTTGTACATTTCCTGTTTGTCTTTGAGGGTTTTTATTCTTGGCCCATCTTCTTCATCCAAGAAGTTTGAATCCGGCTTGTCTCCTTGTCTCCTGTCATCTCTGTGCTAACCCAACGGACTATCAAATTCACATATTTAATTTTTAAGGTCAAACATAAGCATTCAGCCATGTGACTATAACCTCCATTCATACGTGGAGCTTTGTTACTAAATTTAAAATTAATACATGACACTGTTGCAGTCAATCAGGATTACTCCTCCTACTGAAAGTATGTTCTCCGTTTCTCTATACACTCCTCTGTGTATTTACCCAGCCAGTATTTATTAATGGGAAGCGAGGCTGATGCTTGGATTACAGCATGTGTGACCAAATGTAATGGTTGGCTTATAAAGGGAGTGTCAATCTTGCAGTCATTACTGTCATTAAAAGCTACTCTTGGATATCTGCCTTCTGCAGAAAGCGAACATCTGGCTAACAAAGAACCAGTGCAGTGCATAAAACACGCACGTACACTCGCACTGAACTCCATCATATGTCAGAGTGTATTGTACTTCCTCTCAGGCTATTTTTAGAAGCCAGTAATCCAGTACACATTAGTCTAAATCTCATGCCATGCTCTGTGCTGCACAAGGACGCACCACAGTCCGATTTGTGTTTTCATTGACCCTTTGTATCAGATTTTTATGCATTTAACTGTGGCCTGAGATGTACATCTGTTCATTCCTGAGTGCCGGTTAAACTCCAGTGAAATTCCAGTAAAGGATGTAGATATGTTGATACCAACCTAATCTGTTAAAATGGTCTATAGTGGCTTAAATAACATTCCTGGAGTGCATTAGTGCATGGAAGTTGTGTCACGTGAAAAATGAACACTTTTTAAACTCTTACTAGTTTACACTATCAACTAACTTATTTATTTATTTTATTATATGATTTTATTATATTATATTATTTTTTTTACATGTACTGTTTGATTAGGCCATCTAAACAACAAATGTAAACAAACAAACAAAGTTTATAAATTATTCTTTTAAGATTTAATTCCAAAAAAGTCTGGATCTAAGACAAAAATAAAATAAAAGTAAAAATAAAAGTAAATAAAATTAAATTAAATTACATTAAATAAATAAATAAATAAATAAAATCTATATGCAAGACATATTTAAAAATTAAATAAAAAGTAATGAATAGTAAAATGTTTTTAATTTTCAATGTGATTTTCATTTTTAATGTATACTACAAGTTTGGGATTAGTAGCATTATAATTTTTTTGTTGTTGCTTTGAAAAAAAAAAAACAGTACTTTCACTTTTTTTCACAAAAAAGTGACATTATTATTATTATTATTAATGTTAAAAAGATTTATGCTTAAAATAAATGTTTTTTGTACTTTCTATACATTAAAGAATCCTGAAACAAACAAATAATAAACAAACAAACAAACAAACAAACAAATAAATAAATAAAAAGTAAGTAAGTAAGTAAATATGCAGCACATTGTGTTGTGTTTTGAGGGGCTAACGGGATTTTATTTATTTATTTTTTTTCTTAAAATGTATATTATGGTTTCCACAAAAATATTAAGCAGCATAACTGTTTTCAACATAATAATAATTGCTTTTTGAGCAGCAAATCAGCATATTATAATGGTTTTTGAAGGATCATGTGACACTGGAGATTGGAGTAATGAGACTGAAAATTCAGTTTTACTCAAACGGCCCTAAATTACATTTTAAAATATATTTAAATAGAAACTTATTTTATTTTATTGTTTTTACAGTATTAAATAAACGCAGCCCTGGTGGGTATAAGAGCCTTGTCTTACTGACCCCAAATGTTTGAACAGTAGCGTATAAGACACCTTATTATAAAAGTTAATATTTTATAAAAGATAAGTTTAAAAAAAAGTATGTCAGTTTGCATAAAAACTAACAATGCCTGTAACACCCATATAGATGCATGTGTGTGTATGTTAGAGATCTGACAGTGAGCAAGAATCAGTGCACACTTCAGACACCTTTGCATTGTTGATCACCTGACCGGACGGAGGTATCGGCTAGCAGCAAGTCAGCAGGATGGGGAACTCTGTATGTGTGTGTGTTCAGGCCAGAACTAGAAGTCATTGTGTTTATCGGATGCCTCTGTAATCCTGCCTGACTTTTATTTCACCTTTAGATCTCTTGCTATCATTCAGATTTTTATGTTCTGTTACTCATTTATCAGTGCAAATATACCTGACAGAAAATCTCTCACCTGATTTCAAAATCTTTCCAAAATTAATAAACTGTGAATAACTTTAATTGCAAAGACATGGAAGCCTGATTCCAACACTGAATAAGAATAAAACTTACGTTTCTTTTCTTTTCTTTTCTTTTCTTTTCTTTTCTTTTCTTTTCTTTTTGACTTTATTATTATAGGACAGTATTAGGCCTGAAACATTCAGACTCCTAAACAGTCTAGTGGTACGATTTGCGTTAGGCTTATAGGTTTTGGGTTCTAATCCGTCCGCATCTACTTTTTTCCCCCTTATTAAAATCAGATATGTTTTTCAGTAATCATATATGCAGAGTAGGGACACAATTTTTGTTTTGTTCTGTTATTTAACCAGAATGAATAGATAGTCTCTGCAACATTTAAGCGATAGATTGAAGTGCAGGTGTGTGAGACTGTGCAAGAGCCACAAGAAACTGTTCTGTTACTAAAAACAGCGCAGCGAACATTCAGCATGATTTTAAAAACAAAGATGTTTTTAAAAAATGATGGGGACAATATCGACCATGACAAAAATTGGTGGGGACATGTCCCACTCATCCCACCCATAAATTACGCCTATGTCTGGAATCAGTGTTACAAGTACTCCAGGAACAGCGTTTTACCATTTTTGTAGCATAAACACTTTTGAACCGATGAGAGCTTTGGATCTTACAACGTTCCTCTTTGGTGCTAAAACCTAAAGATGTCCACTCCCCATACAACTGACCCTCAACTGCCACTGGCTCATCTGTGTTCGAGGGGAGGGGCTTACCGAAAGGTCATAACATGCAGTTGCAAGTTATTACGTCAGAATTGTGACATATTAAAGCAATTCTGAGAACATACACTGACCAAAATTATAAACAGGCAACACTTCTGTTTTTGCCCCCATTTTTCATGAGCTAAACTCAAAGATCTAAGACTTTTTCTACGTACACAAAAGGCCTATTTATCTCAAATAGTGTTGTCTAAATCTGTGCTAGTGAGCACTTCTCCTTTGCTGAGATAATCCATCCACCTCACAGGTGTGGCGTATCAAGATGCTGATTAGACAGCATGATTATTGCACAGGTGTGCCTTAGGCTGGCCACAATAAAAGGCCACTCTAAAATGTGCAGTTTTACTGTATTGGGGGGGTCCGGTGGTGGCGATCTCGTCACGGTATCTCTGTGCATTCAAAATGCCACCAATAAAATGCACCTGTGTTCGTTGTCCATAACATACGCCTGCCCATACCATAACCCCACCACCACAATGGATCCACAACGCTGACATCAGCAAACCGCTCACYCACACGACGCCATACACACTGTCTGCAATCTGCCCTGTACAGTGAAAACCGGGATTCATCCGTGAAGATAACACCTCTCCAAAGTGCCAGACGCCATCGAATGTGAGCATTTGCCCACTCAAGTCGGTTATGACGACGAACTGCAGTCAGGTCGAGACCCCGATGAGGATGACTAACATGCAGATGAGCTTCCCTGAGACAGTTTCTGACAGTTTGTGCAGAAATTCTTTGGTTATGCAAACCGATTGTTGCAGCAGTTGTCTGGGTGGCTGGTCTCAGACGATCTTGGAGGTGAAGATGCTGGATGTGGAGGTCCTGGGCTGGTGTGGTTACATGTGGTCTGGGGTTGTAAGGACGGTTGGATGTACTGCCAAATTCTCTGAAATGCTTTTGGAGACGGCTTATGGTAGAGAAATGAACATGCAATTCACGGCCAACAGCTCCGGTGGACATTCCTGCAGTCAGCATGCCAATTGCACACTCCCTCAAAACTTGCGACATCTGTGGCATTGTGCTGTGTGATAAAACTGCACATTTTAGAGTGGCCTTTTATTGTGGCCAGCCTAAGGCACACCTGTGCAATAATCATGTTGTCTAATCAGCTTCTTGATATGCCACACCAGTGAGGTGGATGGATTATCTCGGCAAAGGAGAAGTGCTCACTAACACAGATTTAGACAGATTTATAAACAGTATTTGAGAGAAATAGACCTTTTGTGTACATAGAAAAAGTCTTAGATCTTTGAGTTCAGCTCATGAAAAATGGGGGTAAAAACAAAAATGTTGCGTTTATAATTTTGGTCAGTGTATCAGTCTTTTTCCCCCACTCAAAATTGGACATTATAACTCGCAATTGCGAGTTTATAGTATCACATAAATCTACAGAGCAGTTCGCAATGTCGCCAGTTTGCACTTCTTGAATGAAATAAAGTACTGTTTGTTTATGGGCAGGTTTTGGAGTCAGTTACGGCATCTTTCAACTACAAGTGAAACGCAAGGTCGTGGTCTGAAGTTGCCCTTCATCAGCTCAGATTTCGGTGACGCACAGTGCTTGTTAAATGAGTTCAAATGTATGTAATATTGTAAACTATGCTGTATTCGCCCAAATAAATTCAGTTTGTCTTGTATTTTCTCCATGTGTTCTTGCTTAATAATAAACGTTCTTCTTTTGATTATTGCTGCTGATTATTGATTATTTACCTCTAGTAATTCTGTGTGTGTTTTTATAAGATCCAGCTCATTTTAAACCAGCAATATAACACTTTTTAAACAATAGTTAACTTAAATAAAATAACCCAGCATGTGTTCTGTCCAATATTTACCCAGTGCTGGGTTGCCAAATCACCCAAGTTGGGTTGTTTTTAACCCAAAATTTTTTAGAGTGTAAGAAAAAGTCAGAATTGTGAGAAAAGTCTGCATTGTAAGCTACAAACTCGCATTTGGGAGAGTTTATATCTTGCATTTCTGACTTAATTTCTCACAATTGTGAATGTATATCATGCAATTCTGATAAAAAAAGTCAGAAAGAGTTTAGAGAATCATTATAAAAGTCCTTTACCTAGAAGTCAAGGAGCAAAACCACCCAGTTTAATTTTAAGGGTCAGTAAGAGTGGAAATGTGAAACAATTGTCTATTTTTAGTACAAGCAAGTAATCCACAAACAAACAAACAAATAAATAATATACAAATCAAATAAATAAGGATAAATAAAACCCCTTAAGTGCATCTTAAACACTGGCACCAAAAAGCTCATGTTCACATGGATGTGGAGCAAAGTGCTGTGGAGCTGCTTTTCAAACCCCACTCTATTCAGCAGAGATATCCATGGCAACCAGCTGCAATCTGCAGGATTGATCTACATGATGAGAAAGAATTCCTGCCCAGAGCGGATGACTTGCTTCCGGTGTCTCCCTCTTAGCAGAGCAAAGTGTACAGGAGTTAAGCTTTCAGACATGAATACTGCTAATGATATTATCCAAAGTCTTCAAAGAGTAAATCTCTAAAGTTGACATTATTACAAAGTGCACTTTTTTAAAAATCATCATAAAAAAATATGTTTTATACAACAGTTCTTTCTCATCCTTGATTTTGATTGGCTGATAAGAGTGCTATATTAGGGTGATATCAGAACTCCAACAGCCGTATCACTCCACTTGCAAGTGTAATAGCGAACGTCCAAATCCAGTATAATTATATAAATATTATTTCTTTTGTGTCACGGAATTTAGCTTTAAGACATTTTCAGGTGATAATATACTTGTTTATAGTTCAAATATGCAGTTCGTTAATAAAGATAACGTCTATTTGAAAATTTGCATCTCTGTTTTCAGACATGTGAGCTCCAGATCGTCAGTGGCCATTCTGTGCTCATGAATCTGCCCGAGAGCGCCTCACCTCGGCCAGATCTTCTGGAATTTACCGCTGGCTCTGATGTCTCTGTTGTGTTTACACATGAGATACATATAATTCATTATGGGTAAATCTAACAGTAGTCTTTGGTCTCATTAATGTATTATTTGTTCCAGAGAAGATAGTTTTGGCAAAATCTCATGTTTATGTAAATTCAATGTTGTATACCAGAGTGCTTCCTTTGTACTTTTGACTGAATTGCCTAGCAACTTTTATGGTGGATGTTGTTGTTGTTATTGTTTATTTTTTTAAATATTATTATTCAATGAATAATATTTTATCTAATCAATATTTTATATAAATAATATATTGAGAAATGGTGCATGTTCGTGATGGTGGTTTTAGTTACATTGTTCCGCCATTAGATGGTGACAAGAGACAGTTTTTGACTGAGTGAGTCAGCAGTAAAGACTTTTAAATTGAAAAGTTATAAAGGCCATAAGCGGAAGTTATTTTTAGTTTAAACAACAGCTTGATGCAGCGAACAAATGCACTGAGCAGCAAAATCACCCTTAACAGATGAAAGGATATTAACCTTACGACAAAGATAACACTTTTAAACTAATGTTTAATGTGAAGAGACTGATCTGAAGAATGAATGCTGTATCAGATGCAGGTACGTTTATCGCACTCGTTCAGTCCATCTCTCTCTCTCATAATACTCTACATAATACAGTGAGCTTTTACTGCAGTAATGCAATAAGCTTTCAATGAAGTAACTCAACATTCCTTCCTTACTAGTTCTAAAGTGATGTTTTGGAATTGGTAACGGAGGCTTGGGCTCAGCTGTTCAACTGTCAAACTTTGATTTGAATCTGTGGCGGAAGGAAGTAGTTCTGCACAAAAGAGGGCTTTTAAAGACACTCTGTTGTTATTTTATGTATTTACACACTCGTGCTGTCGAACTGTTGTATAAATACAATATCACACGAGTAGACGTGAGATATGGCTGTATGTCGGCATGTTGTGTTTACCTACGCCGTTCCGATATACGGCCATCTCACGTCTACTCGTGTGCTATTGCTTATATATATATATACTTTTAAAATTTTAAGTAAACATTCAGTTGCATTATGTGCTATCAAAATACCGGACAGTATAATGTACAATATGCAGTTAGCAGTAAGCTAATTATTTCAACAGCCACAGACCCATTTCCCTGCTACTTTTCTCCTCTGTTTTTAGCAGAGCATTGTGGGGAGTTGAGTTCATGTGAGGCTACGGTACATGGTGGTTGTTGGCCTACTTCACCTGACAACAATGCGGGGAGGGAAGAGGCCACAAATCTCATAATCCACCATGACTCTGAACCTGGGATGATTAAAAAACCAAGCCTGAATAATGCACTCTGCTTTAAATATACAATCACAACCCAAATACTCCTAATGGGCTCACCAGAGAGACAGAAAAAAAAAAAAAAAAACAACAGAAGAAATGAAATTGGAGCACACATTTTGGCAAAGCTAAATCTGTTGAGGGTGGATAGAGAAGGACAGACCCGAGCAGCTTTATTGTTGAACATCTCTAGTTATTCTCATATGCTGTGACATATGAAAAGCATAATGACTGGCAAGTTAATATGATTATAATAATCTTACTTTGCAAAATCACAAATAAATATGTGTGTTTGTGTGTGTTTATATATATATATATATATACACACACACACACACTTGTTGGGAAAACGGGAATTTTTTAATGTTTAATGCCACCTATTTTTAATTTCATTTTAATTATTTAAAATAAATGGTGTTCTTTTGAACTTTCTATTCATAAAGAAACCCTGAAAGACAACAACAAAAATATAAAGCAGCTGTTTTAAACATTGGTAATAATAATAGATTTTATTATTTATTAAGTTTCTTGAGCAGCAAATCAGCATACTGATTTCTGAAGGATCATGTGACACTGAAGACTGGAGTAATAATGCTGAAAATTCAGCTTTGCATAAATTACATTTTAAAATATATTAAAACAGAAACAGTTATTTTAAATTGTAACAACATTTCCTGTTTTTACTGTATTTTGGATAAAATAATTGCAGCTTTTTGTAAGCATAAAAAACTTCAAAAACATTTAACTTGAACTAGCCTTTCAATGTCATAAAGAGTTCTTATAGTTTCTATCTTATAGTTTAAATACAGTCATCTTCACTGTGATCTTCTCAATAATTTTGGACTTTTTTCTTTATTATAATCAGGATGGTTACCACATTTGTTTTTTAAACTTCACATCTCCCCAAAAAATAAGCTATGATAGCATTCACTATTTTGGGAGCTTTGTCTATAGTCTCTCCAGCCAGAGCGCCACTGACGCCTTATCTGTAATGTCAGGTGATATTTTTGAATTAGAGGCTCTGCACTCCTCGTTCTTGAGGCTTAAAGACAAATGTGGTGATAAGTCTTACTGCCCTTGAGAGTTATGCTTACAAAGAATGCCTGGCATGTGCCGCTCTGTGGAACCAAAATCAGCTTAACGCTGAATAGCAGACCTTTGCATTAATACACGCTTCTCTGATCCTAGAGAGAGAGCGAGAGACAGACAGACAGACAGAGAGCGCTTTGGGGATCACAATGATCAGAAGGTGAAGTGTGTCATTTTTAGACTTTAAATCATGTGTGACATATTTGGAACTGTTTAAAGTGTTTGGACGAATCGTCTGAACTGATGAATCTTGGTTGGTCATAGGCATATTAGGCTCCCCTGGCAAAATATTTTGTAGTAAGCCAATCCATATTAGACATTAATCCAAATTCCAGTGCTTTATTCGAATCCCGCACGTTATCTTTCTGGCCGTTTTACCGAAACAAAAATCAGGGCACCTTTTTCTGTCCTTAAAAAATCATTTTAATCTGCTGATTTGCAGATTTTTTTTATTTCATATGAGTAAGTATGCAACAAATCTATTAAAAAGTGACTACAAAATCATTTATAATATTACAAAAGATCTTCATTTCAGTTAGATGGCGTGCTTTTGAACTTTCTATTCCTTTAATACTGATATAAACAAACAAACAAAAAACAAAACAAAAAGATTTTTTAGCCAAAAATATATTCTTAGATTTGCTTAAGAAACATTTATTTTGATATTTTGATTTTAAAACATTTAGATGTAAGTAAATTTAGCAACATTGTGAAAAAGTTCTGACTACTTTAGATGCTTTTTTTCTCTCTCTCTTATGTGTCAATGCTAACCAAGGCTGCATTTATTTGAAAAAAATAAATAAATAAAATAAAATAAATAATAATAATAATAAAAAAAAAAAAAAATAAAATAATAATAATAATAATAAATAAGTCAAATTAAATAAAAAAGAAAATAATAAAAAAGTANCTCTCTTATGTGTCAATGCTAACCAAGGCTGCATTTATTTGAAAAAAATAAATAAATAAAATAAAATAAATAATAATAATAATAAAAAAAAAAATAATAATAATAATAATAATAATAAATAAGTCAAATTAAATAAAAAAGAAAATAATAAAAAAGTAAATGTAGCAATATTACTAATAAATAAATAAATAAATATTTGAAGAAGTTCTAAAAAGAACTGATTTGTCAGTGCTCGCCAAGGTGGCATTTATATAAATAAATAAATAAATAAATAAATAAATGAATACATTAAGTAAATATATCAATATTGTAAAATTTAAATAAATAAATAAGCATAAATAAATGAAATATTTCTTAAACAACCAACCAAACAAACAAAAAAATAAATAAATAATATCAGAATAATTTGGATTTTTCTCCCATTATGTGGCAATGCTCACAAAGGATGCATGTATTTCATCCAAAAAACAAACAAACAAACAACAAAAAAGCTGTAAATATAGCAATATTGTAAAACATTTCTTAATAAAAGATACAGTAAATTTAGAAATGTTGTGAAATATTTCTTAAATAAATATATATGTAAATAAATATTTGATGAAGTTCTGAATAATTTAGATTTTTCTCCCCCTCTTATGTGTCAATGCTCACCAAGGCTGCATGTATTTCAATACAAAAAAAAAAAAAAAATAATAATAATAATAATTAAAACAAACAAACAAACAAACAAAAAAACACACACAGTAAGTATAGTAATATTATATTGTGAAATATTTCTTAAACAAACAAACAAATAAACAAATAAATAAATTTAGAATAATTTCCACATTATGTGTCAATGCTCAGCAAGGGCTGCATGTATTTCATCCAAAAAACAAAAAACAAAAAAAAAAACAAAAACAAAAACCAAACCAAACCAAACCAAACCAAACCAAACCAAACCAAACAAACAAACAAACAAACCAAAAACCCTGTAAATGTAGCAATATTGTGAAACGTTTCTTAATAAAAAATACAATAAATTTAGCAACATTGTGAAATATTTCTTAAATATATATATATAATATTTGATTTGCAACTAATTGATTAAAAGTGAAAAACAAAATCATTTGAAAAATCATTTCAAAATCACAAAAGATTTCTATTTCAAATAAATGGTGTTCTTTTGAACTTTCTGTTCATTAAAGAATAATAAAATTAATAAATAAATAAATTTAACACTGATATTAATAAGAAATGTTAAAGCACTAAAGGATTTGTGAAGACTGCAGTAATGATGCTGAAAATTCAGCTTTGCATCACAATAAATTACATTTTAAAAAATATTTAAATAGAAAGCAGTTGTTTTTACAATTAATTTAGTTTTGTATGTCACAAACTTAGTAAAACACAGCAAATCGTGTGTTGAGTTTGACATATTTAGGGCTTTTATGGCATATTTAGGACTCTTTGTTTCTCCTAGACATATTAGGCCCCCTGGCAAAATATTTTGTAGTAAGCCAATCCATATTAGACATTAATCCAAATTCCAGTGCTTTATTTGAGTCCCGCACATTATCTGTGTGGCCTTTTAACAGAAACAGAAATCAGGGCAACTACAAACCCCACAACAGAAAAAAAAAAAACATCAAAGCCTTTAAGCAAAACAACTGAGGGACTGAACAGACTCTCCCCCAGCAACCGGTGACAGGGTTATCTCCCTCCCAGTGCATGCTGGGTAACAGTTTTGGGCACATTCAGGTGTCAGCAGATCTCCGTTGTTGGACGTCAGGGCCGATATTTCATGGCGTGACAGCACGTCCCTTCACGCAGCAACCTCCAAAGGCCGACGTCAGCTGGACATGACGAGACGTGTCACACCGCATGACCAGCGCAGTCTAGAGATGGGGACAAAGCCTGCATCATAATGTTTAAGGGCACGCAGAGATGATAAACCCTGTGGTCAGGCTGCGAGTCTACAGTGTGATGGTTTGATTGATGTGTCAGTCAAAGCCCAACTTGATAAGACAGCGTTTCAGCTCAGATATCCTGTGGTTGGCAGTATAATTTCCATGGGGAAGGGTTATTGGCTGCTGGTTGTTGAGGCTTTGGGCTGGTAGTTCAAATGGAGCAGCTTCGGTCTGCGTTAGGCATGTTGACTGCAGAGTTACTAAGAGAAGGCTGTCATCGCCGTACCCTTGAGCGGGGCACTTAAAGTGAGGTTGCTCCAGGAGCAGCGCTCTTGCAGAGTGTACTGTAAGTGGCTTTGGATGAAAAGCCTCTGCTAAATGACAAATAATGTCTTCTTGAGAGCCATTGTGAAACCATTTTTGTCCACCATTGTAAAATGCAGTTCATTTATTGGTCAATGATAAGTGTGTCCGCAATAAAGAAAAGCATTTCTTTTCACTCAGGTAAAAAAGCCGTGGATCATTTCTTTTAAAAATGTACCTTTTGCATTCATGTTGGATTTATAGTAGTCTATACAGTATTATTTAACTTTTTTTCCACTGCATACAAGTGTAAATGTAATGTGTAATGACGATAAAATGCCATTTTGTGTAACAATCAAATTAAAATATTCATTATTTTCCATACACATAGAATTTAAAGCGCACAGTGGGTTTGCTGGGGGGTAATTGAGAATGAATGGAGGAAAGTCAGATGAGAGGAGGCAATGCCTGTGTTATGATCGGCTGTGATTGGTTCATGCATAAATCCCGTCACATTCACAAATCAGTCTGAATGAACATTTTAATGGTGTTAATGGGAAGACTAATGAAAAAAACACACATTTAGATAAAACCACTTTGTTATGTCAGAACGAGACCTAAAATGGCATGAAAACACGATCTGTTGGATTTTTTAGTGAGTAATCAGCTTGGTGAAATTTAAGTAAATCTCTGTCTGTGACCAATACTTACCAAGTTTTAAATACTGATCTAAAAAAAATCAAAAATAATAAAAAAGTAATTTTGTAATAAATGTGAAATGCTTAAAAACACTAACTTGAAGAAAAACATACTTGGCTTTGATAAACAGAATATTAATTACATTATGTAAAAATATCAAATAGAATTTTTTAATTAAAAAATTTAACGGTAAAAACTGTAAAAATGCTACAGTAAAAACCTCTTAAATAGTTAACTATAAAAGACCATAAAATTTACAATGAATAACCGTAAATTGACATTCCCAGACTTCATTGTGTTACATTTTGTAATGTTTTTTTGTTTGTTTGTTGAAATAACTCTTTCTTCTTAGTTTTTTCTTTTATGTACATTAGGGTATGTTACATCTAATGTTGTTAAATTAATGTTTATTGCATTATTTCAGTTGCACGTGTGTTACCATGTGTCAAGGCACCGGTCAGATCTGGGTTTGTTTGTGTTGTCATTGTTTGTCTGTAGCACATGGCTGTCACTTGGTATTTGTGTTTGCCATGTTCTCCTCTGTTGTTACCACACCCCTCTTGTTACCCAATTATCTTGTTGGGGTTAACACCTGTTTTTGATCATTAATCGCCCTTTATATTTCCCTCTTGTGTTCAGTCCTGTACCTGATTGAATCTCTGCTCTGCTGAGGTAACTTGGCTTTTGTCTGTAGATTGTTATCCTGTTTTGCCTTGCATTTTATTTTGATACCTTTTGATATTAGGGGGTTTTCCTTTATTTACCAGTTCAGTGCATTTTAGTACCTTGTTTTTGAGCTCCTGCCTTTTAGTTCAGTGTATAAATTAGGGCTGGACAACTAACCGAAAAATAATCAAAAGCAGAACCTTTAACCAATGTAATTTTCCCATATCGGTTATTTCTCTTTATTTTTTTTTATTTTTCTTTATTTTTTTTTTTATTTATTTATTTTTTTAATCCTGTTAAAGAAGTTCACTTCCAGAACAATTGTACATATAATCTTACTCACTCCCTTGTCATCCATCCATCCATCCATCCATCGTCTTGTCTGTGTAATCCTGGTCAATACAGTTAGGGTATGTCAAAAGTCCTGTCTCGTTTTCTTTGTCAATATTGTCCTACATCGCTGTTGTCCTTTTTTTTTTTTTTTTTT